>CM060863.1:34302295-34547160 GCA_030737845.1 Acorus calamus | reverse complement strand
ATTTTTTTTTTTTTTTAATAACAATTTAGGTGGGCCAAAAAAATATCTTTATTAGTTGAAAAGAGCACGGCCACTTAACTCATTTTATTATCATTAGCCACCTGTATTTATCCGGAGTTATTGCCAAGCAAAAAAACAAAAACGAAAACAAATTATATGAAAGTAAATATTCTTGCACGACATATATGTCTTTCTTTTTTAAATTACAAACTCTATAAATTAATCAATATAATTTAGTAGGTATATACTTCATCCTTTATCAAATAAATTTTTATATAAAAGAAATGGAGATTGCATTTGAGATCCAAAAGAAGATGAGTGCAACATTTTCCTTTAAAACAGATCAATGTGGATTGTTATAGTATGGGTGTTACAATCGATGAGCACAAATGTCAAATTGGGCTCTTGTCGGGAAAAAAAATGTTTTTCTCATATGGTAACGATAATATGTAGACACAGAGAATCTTTGGAATACGTTTCACTCTTCCTATTCTTTTCTTTAAATGATTTTGTATATTTGTACGTGGGTCAATAAGAAAAAGAAAATTAATTTAATAGATTCTTTCAATCATTCTGATTACATTGCCAATATAAACATTTGCCATCCCTCATTATGAGCCCCTCAGATATTATATGTGCTTTTTAGGAGGGCGTTTGTAAACACTTAAATAAAATGAATATGTTTTTAAATTAAAAAAGTGTTGTCAAACGCATTCTAAACGTAAATTTAATTAAAAAATTATTTATATCTTTTAGTACAAAAATGTTGCTTTTTGAAAAACGCATAAAATGTGTTTTTCGTGAATCAAGTCTATTTAAGCTACTTTATTCAAAATTATATTTTTCAAACGTGTTTCTAACAGACCCTTAATTGTTAACTACATGCGTAAATTCACAACTAGGGGTTGGAAATGATAAAAAATCTAGTCGTGTTTGAATGAAAGTATTGGGGTAAAATAAGCTAGAATATATGTGGATAGTGAAAAAAAGAGTTTGTTTAGAGGGGATAAACATGTATATATACTAATGTCAAATTAATGAGCAATAAACAAGTATCGTAATTCTATGGATCCCCTAGAATAAGCTTATACTCATTTATACATACCACTGGAATGTGGGTCTCACAGTCAAATCACACTTTCTTTTGCCCCTACTATATTACTTTCAAGTGAGTTGATATCTTTTTTTCTCGGTCTATATATTTCCAGTCCTTACTTAAACATATATTTAAATTTCGATAAAAATTTAAATAAAAGCTTCATTTGATATAGCGTATCTCTAACCATCACTTTGTATTTTATTCGAATAAAAAAAAATATAGAGTTGAAGAAGAAAAATAGCATTTGAAAATTTAGATAAAAATTTGAGTCTATCTCGATTTGAAAAAAAAATTCTAAACTTACATCATGGGATTGATGGGCTGAATTCATTAGTCAAAGTATAGTTGTTTATTTTTCAACGGAGAATTTATAGTGAATATTTTCCTAAGATAAATATAATTCCAGTTTAAGCTGATTTTTTTCCCATGAAGTATGACCATTATTTAGTCTATTGGCTTAAGGACTTTCAATCCAATAAAAATAACTCTCTTTCCATATAAGACATGAAATGCTTAGAGCATCACGAGACAAGTAATTGGATTAAGGGCCCGTTTATTAGTTGATTCTCATTTTCATTTTATTATAATAATTAGAAAAATTGTGTTTGGAATTCTTCAATGCTGTGTTTGTTTTTGTTTATTTTAGACATTCCATATTAGATTTATCCTTTTATAGAATCTACCAAAGTGAATTTCAGTAATGAAATAATTCTTATTCTATGCAAGAGTTATAAAATTGACCTAACTTTTTTTTTTACTTTTGGTACAAAGGTTGCCTCATAGGCCACATAATCCTTTACAATAGTGACACATCGAACTACAACTATTACAACTTTACAATAAGGTCATCATCGGCCTATATAACTACCATGGGATCAGGATCCACCCACATGAGAACATGTGACAAAAATAATGTTCAATGAAAAAAATTGTTGTTTATGCATGTTTAGCTGGAATAGTTTTAGGTCATCTATGTGATATATCATCATTAATCAACATAGATTTTTTAGATTTTTAACATGATCTTATCTCCTTAAAACTAGGCATTGACAACAGGCTGGGCCGGCCCATTGAAACAGGGCCCGGGCCTGAGGCCGGGCCCGAACTTCGGGTCCATAGGTGGGCTTGCAGGCCCATATTTTCACGATTTTATTTCTGTCCATAGGTGGGCTTGCAGGCCCATATTTTCACGATTTTATTTCTTTTAATTTTTTAATTTTAAATTATTTATTTGTATATAAATATTAAAATAACACAAATAATTTAAGGTATAATGTTGAAAAAAAATTTAAAATAAAAATATTAAATGAATTAAAAATTGAAAAACTAAATAATTATATGTACCTAAAAAGTTGACACTTATATAAATTTAATGATTTGTATAATTCAAAAACATATTTTTAATTAAACTGGATATTTTCCTTATGCCATCATGCACATTCTTTATATGTATGATGACATGGGGAGAACAACTTGACCTAAGAAATTTATTTATTCAAAAAGCCTAGTTTGACATGATGTTAGATCAAGGACATGGGTAGAAATGTTTTATTTCAATTGGATATATATAAATTCAGATTGTCATGTTCTGAGCTTTCGGCTATTATATAAATCAGATTTGTTCTTAAACTACAACTCTTTTCTTATATGACAACTCAAATAAGCTCAAGTTAAAAAATTAATAAAATGATAAAAAATAATCAAACATCAATGCATAATATTATGATGGCTAATAATTAATCATACTTTATGGCAATCAATTCTAAATTATTGATAAAAAGATAACAAAATTACTTATTTCATCTAATTTATAATTATTTTATAATTTATATCTTAGACCACCTCTGCTGGTCCAATTGCTCCAGTAACGCATTGATCTTTCATCTAATTTTGATGAAGTACTCCAATGACCTCAAATATAAGGCTATTAATTTTTAATTGTTTGTTTTTCAGGCCCATGCCAATGCATTATACATTTTGTGGTCCTGCATAGCATTACTAATTTTTAGTTACCTAGAGTTTTTAAATTGATATATTTTTATTATTGGGATTTCATATTCTCGTAATAGATAGTATAAATTTACTTATTACTTCTTGTCAAGTACAAAATAAGAGTTTTATTAAATTTTGGTGAAGTTACACACAATCCTTTTCTCAAATTTATTTAATTTACAGTCTCATACACTATACACTAATTGAAATGAGATATATACTTTAATTTGTTAGAATTTTTTATATTTAATAATCGAGTTTATACAATTCATTGGACACATTTTTTTTTAAATTCACATTATTAAATTAGATATATTATTTTATAAAAGGAAAAATCCATATAACCCCTTATAAACTGGCTGAAATCCATAGAACCCCTGCTTATTCCTGAAATCCACATAACCCCCCTGAAAACACTTATGCAAATCCAAATAAACCCCTGCATTAAAAAAATTTAGCATATTATGCGAATATTCTATCTACTTAACCCTAGATAAAAACATAGTATACCAAAATCCCCTTATAGTGTGTTAATAATGTCAAAAATCCCCCGTAAATGATGATTTTACCCCCTTGATAGGGTTTTATAATTTGCTGAATGGATAAAATCATTATTTACAAATGATTTTTTACATTTTAAACAAATTGTAGGGGGTCTGATAATTATGTTTTCAGTCAGGATTAATCAAATAGAATATTCATATAATATATCTCATCTGTCAATTAAAGTTTAATTCAAGAGGTTATTTAGATTTACATTAATGTTTTCAGGAGATTATATCAATTTTAGAAAAAATCAAGGTATTATATGAATTTGAAGTTATTTGGATTTTTCACTTTTTAAAATTTGAAAATGGACAGAGAAAAAAAATAGATACACGTGATATTTTCCCTAAAATTTCAGTTCACTCCATTTCAAAATTAAAATCCTAGCTCTGCCTTGGAATATGCATACTTTATCATAAAAAAAGGTTTTTTTTAGTTTGGCTTTTAGTCCCCAAATTCAACCACCTATTTAGTTTTTAGTCCCTCTGTCAAACGTCCGTCCATATATTGTTAGTTTGTGAAATGCATTTTATTTTTTAAATCCTCGTAAACTATGTTATTTAGTGACTAAACCCTCCCTTCTTCATATTTCATTGTAAGTCCCAACTTCAAATATTTTTTTTCCTATTAGTCACTGAACTAAATGTTTGTATGATTTGATAAGTATTTTGATATTTGAAACATGCATGCAAATTTACTTACATGCATATTTTGTATATAAATTTCAAATATCAAAATATTTACAAAATCATATAGACATTTTGTCCAGGGACTAACAAAAAAAAATATGTTTGAAATTGCAGATTAAAATGAAATACGAAGAAAAGAGGGATTAATCACTAAATAACATAGTTTATAGAGACTTAAAAATAAAATCGCATTTCACAAATTAACGATGCATGGGCGGGCGTTTGGTGGCGGGACTAAAAATGAAATAGACCGCTGAATTTGGGGACTTAAAAAAAATAAAGAAAAGAGAGATTGATCGGGCATGTTTTTACAAGCTCCCTCGTAAAATGCATTTGGGCACCCTCGTGTTTTTAAAACCTACATAAACAACCCCTAAAGTTCAAAAACATGGAGTTACACCCCTACAGTTAGATCTAAAAATACTTTAAAATTATTATTTTTATCATTTAATGATTTTTTAAATATTCAAAAAAGAATCAATGAATTAAATTTAGATATTTTATGAATATTTAATACAATAATCAACTTTTCAAATACACATGAATGCATTTTTTAAGAATTAACTCATTGTGTAAAATAGTTAATTAAAATATAAAAATATGATAATGATTTAATTAAAATGATAAAATCATATTTTTATCTCAACTAAAAATCTAATAACAGAAAATGTAAATGTATGTTTTATAGAACGAACTTCAGTGAGTGTTTACGTAGGTTTTCAAAGATTTCAGGTGCAAACACAATTTCCCTTAAAAAAATATTAAGTCATCATGACCACATTTTGATCTTTGTAATAATTATTTAATCCGTCCGTCCGTCCGTCCGTCGATCATTGACCTAAAAACATAAAGTCATAAAATAAGCATTTTTATTTGTTCATGCTTGCGGATAACATGCCTCAAATTGTGCTTTCTTTAACTTGGATATAAATCACTTCTTTTCTTTTTCTTTTTTTTTTTTGTCAAAAAAAATTAATCTAATTCTAATGATATATATTTTGGAATAAAGCTGCTTTTTAAGATGATTTTAGACCTTGACTTTTTTGGAATGCTTTTTTTTAATTCAGGAATCAATATTTGGAAGGAGTTTAATGTTTGGTAGAAAAAGTTGTTTTTCAATTCAAAAAATCGATTCCGACCAAAAAGCGTTCTTTTTTAGCTTTTAAAAACACGGATTTCGAGAGAGAAATTAAAAGGAATCCAGCTTTTGATTTCGCCGGAATCCGACCCGTTTGGCAGCACGATTTTGAGATTTTAGCTTTTCAAAAAGCGGAATCCGACCTAATCGTGCTGCCAAACGGAGCCGCAAGTAGGTGGTGTTGCTTAGAAGTTATCAACAATAAATATAATAAATAAAAAATAAGAATATGTATAATAATTATATATAAAAAATTCTCTTTCCACATAAGAACGTCATGATTTTTTATTGAGAAATATTTCTTTTTTCATAAATACTATATATTTTTATAAAAATAAATAATTTCATAATTCCTTAAATTAGGATCTGTATATTTATTACATCCGACCGTTCGAACATGTTTGGCCGTCGCAACAGTCGAGGTTTCTCAACGTTCTTAGAAGATTATCTACTTATTTTATTTATTTATATATTTATTGAATCGTACATTGCAAGAATTTAAACTTTGGACCATAGTTTATATAAAAGTAAATAAAACTTTTAAATTTCTTCAGTGGGGGCATGGCCTGTACTAGCAATTCAACTTTTGCAGATGGGGTGTCTCAATCAAACACTCTCTTTTTTTAAAATCAATAAAAAATTTGAATTCAAACTTGTTTTTAATTTATTCACTGTTTGTGACCGTTGGACTCGAATAACAAGCACGTGAACATGGCAATCAAAATATCCAGATCTCGATCTCTTTCATTTCACTGTGGGACTCCAGGCCACTTTTCAATGTTATGTTCCTCTCGTCTGACTCAGATACTCATCATCTACTGATATATTTATCTAATATGTATTTCATGTTCTTTCGTAAAATAAAAAAACATACACCCATGTGCACGAAAACAAACTGTTTTTTAGATAAATTTTCAGAGGTTTGTGTTTGGATGTGTGACTAAAATGCAGATAATTTTTAAATCATATGTTTTAATCATATTTTTTAAAGTATTTTTGTATTAAGAGAGTTTAAAAAAATAAATCATAAAAGATGTTTGAATCTGCGTTTGAGAATAATCAATTTTTCAAACTTGGATCCACACATACGTGCATCCAAACATGTCTGAGTAATTCAACTTTTTAAATATGTACTTGCACATAAGTTTATGAAGTCCAAAAGAAATATTTTTATATTGAATTATGATCATTTGATCCAAATTTGATCAATCTTTAACCACACACATTATATCAAATTATTAATGATAAAAGAATATGTCATTCTCGGTGGGAGTGTTGAAAAGATGAGTTGTCATTTTTTTATCGAGTTTTTTTATCTCCAAATTTTGATTATGTTACCAAGCAAAAACAAATTTTATATCAATTTTCCCGTCTTGTATGGTCAATGATTCCACATATTACCTCAATCAACGCATTAAATAAAGTTGGAAAAACCCAACCCATAATTTTATCCAAATCATTTCCATTATCTTTGACTATTCAGAGATATAGATTTTTTAAACAACCACATCAAAACAGAGACACTTAAAAAAGCCATTATAAAAATATTTAAAAAGAGCTTCAAATCTGTATATAAATTGACCCCAATCAGCTCACAAACCTCAAACAGCCTCTGACACCACCCTCTCCAAAACAAACAATGGCGACGGGTCTTCGCGTCGCTCCGACGATCCTCCTCATCATCTTAAGTTGCTGGACGTCGATCGGAGGGTCTACGTACGTGAAATACAAAGACCCAAAACAACCACTGGGCGTCCGCATCAAAGACTTGCTCGGCCGCATGAGCCTCGCAGAGAAGATCGGACAAATGACCCAGATCGAACGCTCCGTCGCCTCCGCCGACGTCATGAACAAGTACTTCATAGGTAACCCCCCCAAAAAAACAGAGACCCAAAGTTTGGATTTTGTTGTGAAAGTGTTTGTGACGTTTTTTGTGTGGTTTTCAAAGGGAGTGTACTGAGCGGCGGAGGGAGCGTTCCGTCGCAGCGGGCGTCGGCGGAGACTTGGCTGGGGATGGTGAACGATTTCCAGAAGGGAAGCCTGTCGACCCGTCTCGCGATTCCGATGATCTACGGCATCGACGCCGTCCACGGCCACAACAACGTCTACGGCGCCACCATCTTCCCCCACAATGTCGGCCTCGGCGCCACTAGGTAAATCGCGCATTCCTTCAACAAGTGGTATCAGAGCGATCTCGGTACTGCTCTAAGTACTTTACAATTAGTATCAGAGCATCAGTACTTTACAATTAGTATCAGAGCAGTATCGAGAAGTGGTTTCAGAGCGATCTAGATACAACCAATTGGTATTAGATAGAGTAATCTAAGTAATACTCTAATTTTATCTGACTACTCACACTAACAAATGGCATCAGAGCGAATTGAAAATCTAATTGAATGCGAGTTTCATCTTTCAAAAGGGATCCGGAGCTCGCGAAGAGGATCGGAGAGGCGACAGCATTGGAAGTCAGGGCGACCGGGATTCCCTATGTGTTCGCGCCCTGCATCGCGGTATGGAAAAATTCAACGCGGGGTGATTCTGTTCATGAAGGTCATTGATAATAAAAATTTCATTGAAATTGTATATTTTTTTTTCCCTCCAGGTTTGCAGAGACCCGCGATGGGGCCGATGCTACGAGAGTTACAGCGAGGATCCGAAGGTGGTTCAGATGATGACACAGATCATCCCAGGCTTGCAAGGTCAGATCCCCGCCAATTCTCGCAAAGGCGTCCCATACGTCGCCGGAAAGTGAGTACCATCACCAGCTTCAACAATTACTGCTGCTTTTGAACACAGTTTTTCAAGAAGCCACCTCTTGTTAGATTTAAAAAAAAAAAGACAAACCGTATTTTGTAAGTCTATAACTAATAACTGTTTTTTCTAATTCTGTCAAAACTGAAACTGGTTGCCGCATTTAGAAACAAATTTTAGGCACTATTTGGATCCGCTTGATTTTGCGTTTTAGAATCCCAAAAAGTCAAATTCGGATCCAGACACATATTTCTCCTTAGCTTTTTAATTATAAAATTGTTTGTTTTTGAATAACTGAAAAAAGTGTGTTTTTCAAACAAGTTTGAAACACAATTTTAAGTGATTTTTTTGTTTTTCAAACCCTTAATTATGTTTCCACAAAATAGAATCTTTAAAAATTGTTCAAACTCATTTTCAAACACACCATATACTATGTCAACAGAACGCACGTCGCGGCGTGCGCTAAGCACTACGTGGGGGACGGGGGCACGCACGAGGGCATCAACGAGAACAACACGCTCATCAGCCGGAACGGGCTGCTGAGCATCCACATGCCCGCGTACCTGAACGCGATCAGCGAAGGCGTGGCGACAGTCATGGTCTCTTATTCGAGCTGGAACGGCATCAAGATGCACGCCAACCGGGACCTCGTCACCGGGTACCTCAAGAACACGCTTCGTTTCAAGGCAAGCGACATTCAGCCATTCCTACAGTCACTTATAACATCAATCATTCATGTAGTTAGTTTATAATGTTATGTTATGTCACATTCAATTTTATTGTTGTTAATATGCCACATAAATCTGCAGGGGTTTGTGATCTCGGACTGGCAAGGCATCGACAGGATTACTACTCCGCCGGGCTCAAATTACCCATATTCGGTCCGAACCGGAATAACAGCCGGCATTGACATGGTATTTCGTGTTTGAATCTGATGATCTTATTGGAATTAGAATTACAATTCTCGTTAATCTGTCTCTTGCGTAATTCGCGCAGATTATGGTCCCATTCAACTACACTGGCTTCATCGACGATCTGACAAACTTCGTGAAGAGCGGTGTCATCCCGATGAGCCGAATCGATGATGCGGTGTCGAGGATTCTCCGAGTGAAGTTCACGATGGGCCTGTTCGAGAGCCCGCTGGCCGACTCAAGCATGGTCGACCAGCTCGGCAACCCGGTGAGCCCACATTTGTTATCATCGGGTTTAGATTTTGATCTGTGTGACAATCACAAAAAATCAACTATTCATAAAGATATGAGCATCTGTGATACATAAATAATTAACTATTCATTACATTACATTCCAATGAATCTCTCACACTTTTGATGGGTTTTTTAACTATAGGCACATAGGGAGCTAGCAAGGGAAGCTGTGAGAAAGTCACTTGTGCTACTCAAGAATGGAAAGTACGGTGAGAAGCCATTGTTGCCCCTCTCTAAGTATGCAAAGAAGATCCTCATCGCCGGCACCCACGCCGACAACTTGGGATACCAGTGTGGCGGGTGGACCATCACCTGGCAGGGCCTGAGTGGGAACGACAACACGAAAGGTGTGTATGTGTTATATGATTATATCACATCAACATCACATCAATAATTCAATATACAATAAAACGACATTTACGCAGGCACCACTATCCTGGACGCTATCAAGGTGACTGTGGGAAAGACCACAGAAGTAGTCTACTCTGAGCAACCCGATGCAGGGTATGTATCAAACGGTGGTTTCGACTACGCCATAGTCGTCATCGGTGAGCCACCCTACGCCGAGACCTTCGGGGACAGCATGAACCTCACGATCGCCGAGCCCGGCCCAGACACGATCCGCAACGTGTGCGGGCACGTGAAGTGCGTGGTGGTCGTCGTTTCGGGCCGGCCCGTGGTCATCGAGCCATACGTGTCGACCATCGATTCTCTGGTAGCGGCCTGGCTCCCCGGAACGGAGGGCCAGGGCGTCGCCGATGTGCTTTTCGGGGACTATGGGTTCACCGGGAAGCTGCCGAGGACGTGGTTCAAGAGTGTCGATCAGCTGCCGATGAACGTTGGCGACCGGCACTATGACCCGCTCTTCCCTTTCGGGTTCGGGCTCACTACACGGCCCATCAAGGCCTAGGCGTAGTAGAGAGGGCTCATCGAGCCCAGCTGAAGTGTTTATGTTTGTTCAATCTTGCTCTTCACTTTGTGTGGTTGCATTGTGTTGGTCATTTGAAATCTGTTCATGTCATATTAGTTTCAATTCAAATCATAGATTGCTCTCTGTCACACGAAGTTTTGTGATGCAAATAAGTTATTCTTACCCTTTTTGAGTGGTACGAGTTGAGGATGAAATTGTTTACTAGTGTTTATGTATAACAGTAGATAAAATATCTTTATGTTTCTATGAAAAAAAATTTATCTCATTTCACATATATATTTCTCAATTTTTTTCTCAAATACAAACAATTTATGTCGTGATATAGTTGTTATGTTAAAAGTAATGAACTCTTATTCATCTTTTATCCACCACGTATCTTCACTTTATCTAATATGTACCAAACGAAAAAAATGTAACTAAACAAAAATTTATTTATTCTGTATGAATTGTTATCTATATGGTATAAATATTATGGGTAAATAAGTCACGCCTCAAATGAAGGGTGAAAGGTTCCATTCAATGAAGACTAACCCTCTTATCGGATAGCAGAATAGATATGTTGGTTGGATAGCAAGAATTACCCGGTATTGATATGTTAAAGGGAATAATGCAATATTGATATATTTTAGATCCTCTAAAATTGGGTTATTCCATTTAATCTATGTCACTGATATAAGGGAGCTCACATGTCAAATTACTTTTTCACTTTTAATAAATCAAGAGGATCCATATGTCAAATTATTTTTTTCACATTTTATAAATAATTATTTATATATTATTCACCTTTCACTTTTAATACACTTTGGAATGGGAATTGATTAATCATCTACTTATTTTTTTCATGCTTATTTGTGTTTAGATTAATCAAACAACCTTAAATTCATCAAATAAAATTAATAGATCCATGTGTGAATAGATCCATTCATAATTTGATATACTTATAATTGTTTGATTTTAATAATTATGATGTATTAACCATACAATAAAAGTTAAGTAAAATACAAGTACGAAAAAGCGAGCAAGGATCCAAACAGAGAACATTAAAAAGAATTATAAATAATTTTCTTAGTTTTTCTAATAATTTTGAAAGCCCTTATCATGCATGGCTTAAGGGCTTAACAACATGTTTTCCATCACATCAGCTATATATTAACAAAATGAATTTGTAACCAAAACATAAACTATTATCCAATTCATATATAATATGGAATTTTAATATAAAACTCTGAAAGCACAAAATTTATTCTTTCATATTGATCGAGAAAAATAATATTTAAGTTGTAAAGCTGAACACCATGACTTAAAAAAATTGCACTCTTCAATTATTTTTTTCAAAAATTAAAATAAAGAAGTCTTGAATTATTTTGTGTTAATGCAATAGTCATGCTACACCACAAAGTGATTTTGGATGTTTTTTTTATCCCCTAATTGTCAAGCTAACCCTTTCTTTTGATGTGCCAGAAAGGCTAGATTTTGTTCTCATGCAATGTCATGGTTTCTTCATCAAATCTTCATTTATCCACTTGTTGTGGGATGCAATTAAGTATGCAACATATTCATATACATAAGACAAAAGTAATGGCATGTCAACTATACATTTTTTCCCTTATTTTGTTTTTTTTTTTTTTGAGAAAGTTGTAGTCATATTATCTTTCCAAAGGTAAAGAATAAGACTGAATGAGATGAGAAGATAAGAAGAAATACATGTAAATATAAGGGAAAAGATAATAGAAGATGTCAAGACGTACCCACAAGAGTTCGGGTAGAAAATGCTTCTACCCCTCTCCCTCCCACGGCCAATGCTACTCGACGATGATAAATGCGTTATCTGCTATGTGGATGCTTGCAACCCCGCACATGCCTGTGCCCCAGTCCCTGATGCATTGGCGTGTCATCTCCCACAAGTTTTCGAAGTAGAAAGTGGAACCCTTGAAGATAACGTCGTTCCTCGACCTCCAGATCGCCCAAGCCGGTGCCGGGATCACCGAGAGCTAAACCTTGCCTGTTTTGCTCCTATCATTTCTCTTTCTCATGCGCCTTGTTTTGTTGTTGCTTATTTAGATACGTGAGACCCACTATTTCGTTAGCAAATTAAAAAGTGACCTCCATGGGTGTGCATAAGGATTTTATTCATATTATCATCATGCTCTTGATAAAAAGAAATTTTCACTTTTTTTCTTTCTAAATTGATGATTTTTATTCTCTCCATAATACTTGTATCTTCTATTTAGATAGTAGAATAAAGGGAGAATAGGGTTGGAATGAGGATATAATATTGTTTGTTTAATAGGAATAATACAGTATAGTTATGTCAAAATAATGTGATATAAGTATTCTAGATTTTCTCATGAAGTGGATTATTCCATCAATTTATGTCACTAGTATATGAAGGCTCACATGTCATATCACATTTTCATCATTTTTATATTTAGAGATCACATGTTATAAATTATTAAAACATCTTAATTATCTTTTATCCACTGCTTGAGAAAAATAAAATACATTCAAACATAAAAAATGCTTACTCCACCGAAAAATTTATTTAATCCGAAATAGTTATTTATCCCGAATAAATTAATCCTCTATTCAAACGGCTGAAACTATATTTTAATAGATAGTGATTACAAAGTAATGTTAGGCATAGATCCGCATGCAGTGTAGTCTGTCAATTTTTTAAAAATTTTGTATTCCATCAATTACTTTTTTTAAAAATAAACTATATACTATGTGGAATTATATACATTCTCTTGTGAAGAAAATATGTTTTATTATAAGAGCATATATCTCATTAGTGTAGTCCATGCCTACAAATATTACATGTAATATGACCCATAATTATATGCTCTCATGAAACATGATGAGAGTCTTATCCCTTCATGCTTAATGTGTTTTTAGAATAAGCAATGATCATTCTCTCTCGTACTGACAAAAAAAAGAGATTTTTAGTTTTAAGTCCCCCTACACTATAGGATTTAGCTATCAATTCTTCACTTCTTAATATTTAGATTTTAGTCCCTACATTTAAATGATAATTTAGGAATAGGTCCCTCCCAGGGACTAAAAGGGAACATATCATTTAAATGTAGGGACTAAAACCTAAATATGAAGAAGTGAGGTATCAATAGCTAAATCTTATAGTTTACAGAGACTTAAAACTAAAAATCCAAAAAAAAATGATCATTCTCACAAGGAATATAATGTGACAGGGTTTTTATCCGTGGAAATTATATCTCAACATAATGTTTTTATTAAAGATTTGATCTTATCCTCTCTTATTTGATATTATCATCATGCTCTAGATAGAAAGAATTTTTCACTTTTTTTTCTTTCTAAATTGATGATTTTTATTCTCTCCATATATAATACTTGTATCTTCTGTTAGACAGTAGAATAAAGGGAGAATAGGGTTGGATAACATGAAATAAGGGATAAAATGTTGTTTGATTAATAAGAATAACCCAATATAGTTATGTCAAAATAAAGAAAATAATGTAATATTGGTATTATAGATTTTCTTTAGAAGTGGATTATTCCATATATCTAGTATATGGAGATTCACATGTCAAATTACATTTTCATCACTTTTAATTTAGGAGCATATTTTATAACATCTTATTTATCTTTTATCCACATCTTGAGAGGAATAAAATACAGTCAAACAAAAAAGGCTTATTCCATTAAAAATTTAATTTAATCCGGTATAGTTATCTATCCCCGTATAACTTAATCTTTTATCCAAATGGCGGGTACTATATTTTAATAGATAGTGATTACAAAGTAATGTTAGAGATAAATCATCATGCAGTGTAGTCTACCCATTTTTAAAAAAATTATACCTCATTCAATTACCTTTATGAAAAATAAACTATATACTCTACGGAATTATATACACACTCTTGTAAAAAAAAATATGTTTTATTATAGGGGCATATACCTCATTATCAAAATGATTTGTGGTCCATGCCTACAAATATTACATGTGATATGGCCCATAATTATATGCTCTCATCCCTTCATGCCTAGTATGTGTTTTACTGTTTTTAGAATAAGCAATATAACGTGACATCCACGCGTGAATATTTGAAATTGTTGGTTTTTATCCACGAAAATTATATTTCAACATAATGTTTTTATTAAAGATTTAATCTTATCCTCCCTTATTTTTCTTAATCAAATATTTTTAGTCCCCAAAAAAATAAGTTTTACAAATCCTAATATACATTTCGATCCCATTATTCATCAAAATGATATGTTCTACTTACACTTGATACACACATGTTTTATTTATAATGATTCTTTTACATTTGATTTTTTCCATCAATATTCAAAACCATCCAATTTGATGAAAGAATGAGGAACGTTGATTTGCATCGACGTCCCTCCAACAATTAAAATATAAGGCTACTAACTACTAACCAATACCATACAATAAATTGAATATGAATGATATATTGTCAATAAAATGATGACATAAGTCATTTTTTTCAGTATAAGCAAACAGATTGAAATAAATATTTAAGCGAATATTATTATTATTCACTAACGTGATATTCAGATGCAAGTTTCATTATATCTTGCTAAATAATAATAATTATTTGGAACATTAAGGAAGGAAATATTGGGAAGGAATATAATGGCACTTTTATGAGCATTGAAATTTAAAATCACTCCCTATTTATGACAATGATGTGATGATAATTTAGTATCCAAAAGAAAATATTTGATTTGCTTTTTGTATCTCAAAATCTATCACAAATCCTAATATTGAATAATTCTGGTTGATTTTCCACAAATTAGGAATTTATCCACATATAACAAACCCTTAACAAATTTTCCCAGGTTGATTTTCCACAAATTATGAATTTATCCACAAATAACAAACTCTTAAACAAATTTTCCTGGCACTGTCCCTACATTTTCGCCTAATGGAAAACCCATTTCCATAAATACCCTTAAAATTATAATTTATCTAATTATTTAAAATATAGTTTTAAAAGGATATTATAGGCAAACATACAAATTGATGCTTAATATGGCAATCTAAACAGCTTTACGAATGACAGATAAAAGATCAATTTTTAGTCATTCAACCCCCCATAAAAACTCTATAGATATTTTCTATTGTAAATTTCATTAGTCATTATAAAAACCCTTCTTTGGGAAGAACAGCATATATTCAAAAAAGCTTCTTTTAGGTCTGTCTCTCTCTTTCTCTATAGCTTCAAGGAGTTCATGTTTGACTGATTTTGCCTTTCATTTCATCAATGTATATATGCTTTCCTTTGTTGGTTTTGATTCTTTAGAATTATTCATGTAGTGCAATGTTGTGGGTACTGTAAAGATTTCTTTTTGTGTTATTTGGTTTTTGTCACAGGTGGGTTTTATTTTTTAATGTTGCACATTGGTTTCATATGTTCAAAATTTGATCTTTTGGTTTTTGAAGTTGTCGAAAAGGTTCAAGTTCGTGTTCTTGGTATTATAAAGAACATGTTCTTGGTGGCTAATGATTTAGATATTTGGTTGGTTTTGGCATATTGTTTAGTTTTTGTCACAATAGGTTTTTGTTTTTTTTATGCTGCATTTCATTTTCATGTGGACAAAAGGTCGTATGTTTTTATGTGAATGTGTTCAAAGTTAACATTTGTCATGGCTTTTCTGTATTGGCGATACATTATGTAATATTGAGTTTGTATCTTACATTGCTTATATATTTTAAAGATGTGATCTTCTGGTTTATAATATTTTTTGTTGAAAATTTTCATTTTCATTTCTTTTTTCTCTTCTTTTTGCTGTAGCATGTGAGTTTAGATGTTCTTCGTTGGCTCTCAAATTTTGCAGATGAACCATTGATTGATGCTTATGGATATCATCATCTGTCATGGGAAAATATTATTAGTTTTCTCCTATTTTAGTGTTGCATCTAATCACATCCTATAAGTGGTTCATGAAAAATTCCATTGATTCTTCCTTCTCATGGAATCTATTCATAATTGGATCCCTAAGTATGGAGAAATTGTCCTTCTAGACTAGAGTTTTTAAACCGGCTCATAGTTTTTTTTCTTCTCATATTACTCATGACATCTGCATTCATTTCATAGAAGATTGTCCAAAATTTTGTAAAACTTTGCTTTGAACATTAGGCTTTTCTTTTTTCTTTATTTTTCATCTTTGAACCACACTTTGCATATGTTCCTGTCTCTGATGTCTGTCTTTTTCACTCTACAAGAATAGATATTATATCATGATGATTTGGATTCTTAGCTATAAAGTGCAATATCTTATGCACTTTATATTTTGTAGGACTTACAATTTAATAAATTCTAGCTACTCATCCTGTTATGTTCTCCAACAGATTAAGAATAGCTATGAAGATGGGCAGTTTTAGAATCTCTCTGTTGAGTCTTCTATTGCTGCTATGCTGTTATGCACCAATTGGAGAGGCTAAGTACCTGAAATATAAGGACCCAAATCAACCTCTGAATGCCCGACTCCGCGACTTGATGCAGCGAATGACACTCGAAGAAAAGATCGGTCAGATGGTTCAGATCGACCTCACCGTTGCGACACCTGAAATCCTGAAGAAATACTTCATAGGTATGTATATTGAAACAAAAGAAATTCAATTATTTTCGAAGTAAGAAAAAATATGAAGTCATGTAATGTGTAATGCAGGTAGCTTGTTGAGTGGAGGTGGGGTTGTGCCTGCTCCAAGAGCCTCTGCAGAGACTTGGGTGAATACAGTGAATGAACTTCAGAATGGCAGTCTCTCCACCCGTCTTGGGATACCGATGATTTATGGGATTGATGCTGTCCATGGACATAATAATGTTTATAATGCGACTATATTCCCTCACAATGTTGGGCTAGGTGCTACCAGGCAAGTATATATGTCATTCTCTGAATTTTTGGTGAATGTTCTTTAATTTGATGTTCTTTGATGAAAGTTAAACAAATTGTTCCACTTTGAATGAGTTTTTATGATGGTAGCATAAGATTGATTGACCATATCAAATAATGTAATAATTTGAGCTTATTTAGTAATTTTGATGACTGTAGGTCAATAATCAATTGATCTGGCTAGATACTGAATACAGATGAATGGTTGATTTTGGTTTCTTCAGCAGACTTAGGCCATGTCAATAATAAAATTGTAATATGAGTTGCAGAAGTTGGAGTGACAAAATCCAATGAAGGTTAGAAAGGCCTGTGAAAGATCTGAACTTCAAAGGGCTGCATTTTTTATTTTGATTGAAGAGGCTTATATTATAAACCAAATTGGGGTAGTTCAATGAGCTTGTTGCAATGTTGCACGTTGGAATTAATTTTCTAACCTCAAAAATTTGATCTTGTTGAGTTGGGTAACATGCCTTGTTGTGCACAAATTGGTTTTCAAAAAAAATTCAATCCAACCCACAAAATAATTTAATAATTATGGTTTTTTTTTTGTAATTTCATCGTTTGAAGCCATATTAGTTGTGTGAAATCAATCTTTTACGACCTTTGTAGATTGTTTTACTATTTTTAACAAATTTCAATTCTCTCATTAAAGAGTTTTTTATATTTGTTAATATTTGTGGCCTAAATGGAGTGTCACTAAGATCAATCTTTTGAATTAGTAAAAATTTTCAGTTTTAGTTTTCTTATTTCGGATTCAATGCATTCACCAAGAAAAAGATGTGATATTTTACTTCTCCTACGCTATCACTTTGTCAGAAATCAAAACTAGAAACATAAAACAGTTTTATATTTGGTGAGACATGGTTTAAATATCTTTCATGGTCTTATATATGTGCAAGCTTTCTACATTGCCAGGGATCCCCTGCTTGTGAGGAGGATTGGTGAAGCTACAGCCCTTGAAGTCAGAGCAACAGGCATTCCCTATGTTTTTGCACCATGCATCGCGGTAAACAAATCTGTTCCACCTAAGTCATAAAACTAATATGTCGCATTAGGACCTATATTTTTTCAATATCAAGTTATATCATCATCACAATTGTTTTCCAGGTCTGCCGAGATCCAAGGTGGGGTCGCTGCTATGAGAGCTACAGTGAGGACCATAAAGTTGTCCAAGCCATGACTGAGATCATCCCTGGTTTACAAGGAGACATACCTGCAGGTTTCCCAAAGGGTGTTCCTTTTGTTGATTATGGGTAAGTAGTGTTATTTTATTTGTAACCACAGAATTTATCTGGATAAATAAGTTTGTTACAGTTCTTCTTTTGGATTAGGATTCGTTAGCCTTCTTTGTTGATCCATGTGTTCTTCAATGGACAAATCAGATTGTTTTGTTGTTGACCACCCAGGTCACCTAGAGGCCCCCATTTGAGATAAAGTTATTTAGTTTTTTCTCTTCGACTCAAAGAAGTCTTTTAAGCCCTTTTATCTTTTCTATTTTGGCTTTAGTTGAGCGATAAAATTTTTAATTTTGCCATATCTCTATCTTTCAAGGGTTCTCCTATCCTTCATTTTTTGCGTATTTTGACGCCTATTGAGGCCTGCATCATTAAAGCATCTGCATCCAGTGACTATCAGCATATCTGAATATGACTTTGTTTGTCATACTGAATATCACAGTATTCTTAGCTATCATTCTATGTTCTATATACCCTACTCAATCTCTGAATACCATCCATGCAGGACTAAAGTTGCTGCTTGTGCTAAGCACTTTGTGGGTGATGGTGGAACACATAATGGAATCAATGAGAACAACACGATCATCGACTACCATGGGCTGCTCAGCATCCACATGCCAGCCTACTATGACTCAGTCATTAAAGGCGTCTCGACCATCATGGTTTCCTACTCAAGCTGGAACGGAAAGAAAATGCATGCCAATTATGATCTCGTCACTAAATTCCTCAAGGACTACCTCAAGTTCAGGGTAAGTGAATTGGTTGTTCCTCTTTTCTTCTTCTTCTATTTTTTTTTGTTAATCACAGGTTAATGTTGATTATCTGTATGTGTTCAGGGTTTTGTCATCTCAGATTGGCAGGGTATTGACAGGATCACCAACCCTCCGCATGCGAATTACTCTTATTCAGTCCAAGCTGGAGTTCATGCCGGCATTGATATGGTCAGTTTTCCTTCCTTAAATTGCCAAGCTGCTCAAACTAAACTGGAAGATTGGACTAAAATTGGCACACTCACTTTAATTTTTGTCATTGTAACATAGAACTTAAATATCCTGAAAAGTAGACACTTCTTTCTGGAAATTGGTCAACCTATACTTCATTTCTTACATATACAAAAATTTGATACTGTATTTGGAAACGGATTTGGGTAGTTTTATGGAATACAAGCCCTTGATTTGATTATGAATATATTGAAAAGCTATGAAATGTGTAACAAAACTCACTATTGGAAGAGTGCTCAAACTTGTATCCTCACTTTCACATAACATATCAAACCAGAATTCAGAATAACAATAAAAATCAGTCATACAAAGAAGTTTCTTTTTTCTCTCATCCCCTTACCATTCTCATCTATTGTGTTTGCAGGTTATGGTTCCTTATAACTACACAGAGTTCATTGATGATCTGACCTATCAGGTTAAGAACAACATAATCCCCATGAGCCGAATCGATGATGCAGTGAGAAGAATTCTGCGTGTCAAATTCACAATGGGTCTTTTTGAGCACCCATTGGCTGATCTCAGCTTAGCCCATTTGGTTGGATGCAAGGTATAGCTTCTCCTTTATCAGCCATCAAAGTTTCTTCTCCTATCAAACCACTTTTGTTCTTAGAGCTTTTTTGTTCTTTGATATAGATGCATAGGGAGTTGGCAAGGGAAGCTGTGAGGAAATCACTTGTGCTCCTGAAGAATGGACAGTCTACTGACAAGCCATTGTTGCCTCTGCCAAAGAAGACATCAAAATCGATCCTTGTCGCTGGATCCCACGCTGATAACCTGGGTTACCAATGTGGTGGTTGGACGATCACTTGGCAAGGACAGGGTGGAAACAACATCACAAGTGGTAAAACATTCCTCCTATATTTGCAAAAATGGCTTTTCCATCAAAAAAATTATTTTCAAAAATGGTTTTTTGTAGTTTTAACACCCGCTCAGTAACAAATATCTATTAAAAAAAAAGATTTTTTTCTAGAAGCAAACTTAATTTGACAATTGGTTCCAAACGGGACTTAAATCTTAGTTTTCTTCACCCAATCGTAAATGCTAAATGTGCCTTCATATGCACCACATACCATATTCATCTCTAGTTTTGCTGAATGAGCGACTTCTTTAAAACTATAGTATGCTGTTAAGGAAAACAGAGAAATGTAATTCATTCTTTTCATAAAAGTATGTTCTTCATTAAACAAGTATATACTTAAAAAAAAATCAAAACATATGCCATACAATTGACCATAGAAATTACTAAATACAACATTTTCCAATCCATGTATTTCCCACCAACGCAACATCTCCAGCCATTTTAGTTGATCGACCCTTATTTGTTATACATTTCTGCATGTCTTCATGAAATGATCATAATGGCCATTCGTTCAAACAGGAACTACGATCCTTGATGCCATAAAGGCTACAGTCGACCCGACAACCAATGTCGTCTACACTGAGAATCTTGACCTTGACTACATTAGGGATGGTGACTTCTCCTATGCTATAGTTGTGGTTGGAGAGACCCCATACGCCGAGACAGGCGGTGACAGCCTGAACCTCACCATCCCCTCCCCTGGTCCAACAATAATCCAGAATGTCTGCAGTGCCATAGATTGTGTTGTGGTCCTAATATCAGGTCGACCTGTTGTGATTGAACCATATGTTCCCAAGATGGGTGCTCTTGTGGCTGCATGGCTCCCAGGTACCGAAGGCCAAGGTGTGGCTGATGTGCTATTTGGAGACTATGGATTCACCGGAAAGCTCTCCCGAACATGGTTTAAGACTGTCGATCAGCTCCCCATGAATGTCGGAGATGAGAACTATGACCCACTCTTCCCATTTGGATTCGGTCTCACCACCCAACCCATTAATGCGAGTTAGAGCATGCCAGACTGGATGGTCATTCTCTCCCAAGGACACTGATTCAGTTCATTTTTTTTAGTTTTTATTGTCTTTTGTTTTTCTTCAGTGGCAAGAGGATATGCCATGGTTTAGTAACTGTTTTATCTTCTCTTCATACTGTGTCTTGGTGAATAATCATCAATTATTAATTAAAATGTTAGATTGTACAATTATTGTCCAAATCTTTTATTCATATATGTCACCATCTGCTGCTACTAATGTGAGAATGGAGATTAAAAGCGTCGGTTCATTTGGTTATATTTGGTGCCAACTATGATTATTATTCATCACTGGGTATATCATTTTTTGGAAGAATTGCATAATGGTGTATTGTTGAGCATTAATGACTTGTTATGCGGCAAAAACAATGTTTAAACCCCCTAAAAGGGAGTCTTAAAACAGAATTTGTATAATTTTTTTTATCGCAATTTAGTCTTTTGATGCTGACAAGAGGTCTGGTGTTAATAGGATTGGATTTTACAGTAACATGAGATGGGATCTAGTTAGGAGACTGGCATGTGATAATAGCCGAAAATAACTATCAGAATTTCACATGTATATATTTTCAGAAGAAGATTCACACAATTAAACAAAGATCACATTTATTAAATTCCCAAAGAGAGATTATACATAAAAGTGTTCAAAATACAGTGTCAACACTCTATGGGATACTATTTTACATTGCATATAAAAATTATTCAAACTTAGTGACTCTTCCCCAGACTTAAAAGTGATTTGAGTAACCACCCTAGGAATCAAAGGCACATCAAACTGCAACTGCATCAGTGTTACCTTCTTGCTTGAGCCCGGCTTGGCTCTCTTCAGCTTCTTTGATCAATTTCAATATGTCTTCCTTCTTTGCCACCAGCGGTCCCATCTTCGCTTCAATCTTCTCGAGCTTCTGCTTCAGCATCCCAATGTCACTGGTCTTCTCCTTCCCCTCAACCTTCTTCTTCTTCTCCTTCTTCTCCTTCTTCTCTTTCTTCTCTTCATCTTTAACTTCTCCTTTGGATTCCTCCACTCCCTCCTCAACTTTGATTTCTCTAGTGCTCACTTGAGTGCCTTCTCCCTCCTCTTTCTCACCCTTCTTTTTCTCTTTTTTCTTCTTCTTCTCTCCATCCTCTTCGCTCTTCCCTTCTTTGCTCTTCTTCTTGTCCTTCTTCTTCTCTCCTTTCTCATCGGCCTTCTCCTCTCCTTCCTTTTCTCCATCTTTCACTTCATCATCTTTCTTCTTCTTCTTCTTCTCCTTCTTCTTCTCTCCTTTCTCATCGGCCTTCTCCTCCCCTTCCTTTTCTCCATCTTTTACTTCATCATCTTCCTTCTTCTTCTCCTTCTTGTTTTCATCTTTCACTTTTTCCTTCTTCAATTCTCCATCTTTGTCCTTCCCATGTTCCTCTTCTTTCTTGTCCTTCACTTTTTTCCCTTTCTCTTTCTTCTTCCCCTCCAATTCTTCCTTTGATTCTCCATCTTTTTTCTTCTTGTCTTCTTCTTTATGTTCCTCCAACTCTCCATCTTTGTCTTCCTTCTTCTTCTTCTCCTTAATTTTCTTTTCCTTCTCTCCTTCACTCACTTTCTCCTCGGACTTGTCCTTCTTTTTCTTATCCTTCTCTTTCTCTACGGATTTGTTCTTCACTTCGACTTCCATCTCCGTCTTCTCTTTCTTCTCCTCCTTCGGCTCTTTCTCTTTGCTCTTGACCTTCATATGAATCTGCTCCTCCAACACCTTTTCTTCTTTACCTCCTTCCATTTAAGAAAGCCTTACTTCTTCAATGACCTCTCTAATAGAAACACAGAGAAATCAATCAAACTCTAACCACACTGAAGCATTAATAGAAATTATGACCAACTTTGAAAACATACTAGCATCACAATGCCTGCAGTGGCAAGTTGAATTACCCAAAAAATGTACTGTGTAAAATTTTAACATATTGTTGGAAGAATTTTAATCATAGTATCTTATCCAATTCAATTGATTCAGTTCAAAAATCCACCAAACAATACTTTCTCTTTTAGCTTCTCAGTTATCAGAAACCATGTAAACAATCAAATTTAAAATATGTATCCTAATCTTCCACATTCTTCCTTGATACCATACTTGTGTGATAATGGCAAATTGTATTGGGAGGCTCAAAAGTGAATTAAAATAAGAAAATACTCAAATTTGACATTTAATTCATGTAATAATATTTTGCTCTCAAAATAAATCTGCAAATTCCATGACTAGATTGGATTCAGAGAAAATACAATGAAATACATGCAATAAAAATAAATTTTGACAAAATTCAATTAGAACCCAAAAAAGCCAAAAAAAAAATCTTAATTTGAGCTTGATCAAGTTTCATAAACTTCTTAATCACCTAACATTTCAACAATTCAACAATACAAGCCATTCCATAGATTTCACTGGATCCAAAGAATGAATTTTTTTACATATCCAACGAAAACCTCGATCAATCAGCTCAAATTCCAAATCAAAGATCTGAGGTCTTCCATAGATCAAACCCATTTCAACAAATCCAACAAAAACAGAGGAATCAATCAAAGCAGGGGCTTCTATTACCTTGAACGAACGTCTCTGTTTTTTGTTCACAATCTCTCACAACTTCAAATCAGATCTCTCTGTTTCCTCACCTTCGTATTTGCAGCCTTTATAAATATATAAAAAAAGACACGGCGACACGTACATCACACGTGTGAGATCCGTGTCGGACGTGTCGGGAACTTCGGATTTTCCAAATCTGGAAAGCTTTGGACCTGACCGAGACGTTTCTTCTTCGTCGTGAAGGACTTCCAATTAAAAGGGTTGGTTAATATTGTGGCCTTTTATTTCTATTGCTTACACTTTTTTGAGCCGGAATCCACCTTACGTTCAGAGATCGACGATTATAAATCCACAAGAGATGAGGTCTGGCGTATGGAGGGTGCGAATGATGCGTGAGGATATCGGTCCTCTTTTATTTACCCTTCAATCACGGCCGCCCATGAAAACTTTTTTAAAAAAATAAAATAAAATAATATATATATATATATATATATATATCCGATAATATGCGGTCGTGCGGTCGCGATCGCGGGCCGTCCGATCGCGGGTCCATCGCATCCAACGGTCGACGTGAATCGCACCCGACCGTCCAATGCGATGGACCCGTGATCGACGGCCCGTGATCGCGACCGTACCGACCGCACGACCGTATAATATCACGAGTCATATATATATATATATATATATATATATATATATATATGGGAAGTGATTACATGCGGTCGTGCGGTCGGTGCGCCCGCGATCACGGGCCGTCGATCACGGGTCCATCGCATCGGACGGTCGGGTGCCAATCACGTCGACCGTTGGATGCGATGGACCCGCGATCGCGACCGCACGACCGCACGTAAGTATTTCTCTCTCTCTCTCTCTCTCTCTCTCTCTCTCTATATATATATATATATATATATATATATATATGGTCGTGATTACGTGCGGTGTGCGGTCGGTGCGGTTTACGACGTGGGCCGTTCGATCGCGGGTCCATCGCATCCAACGGTCGACGTGAATCGCACCCGACCGTCCGATGCGATGGACCCATGATCGACGGCCCGTGATCGCGCACCGCACCGACCGCACACCGCACGTAATCGGATCCCTATATATATATATATATATATATATATATATATATATATATATATATATATATATTTGAAATATGCAGAGTCTCGCTCCCAACCGATTTTATTTAAAAAAAGACTAAAAAAATCTTTTATTTTACAATTTTGGAAACAGAAAAGACTAATTTACCCTTATACAATTATATCATTAATGTATTCTTTACCTCCTTAACTTTGTTAAAATATTTTACCATCTTAATTTTGTTAATGTATTTCACATATTTTCATATAGATTAATTTTTTTTTATTCTAAACTTTTTGTGATTGGGTGGATTTTGTGAAATATGTATCAATATAATTTGAGTTTTTGATGATGAACTCCAATAAATAATGATGCTTCTTTAAAAAAAATATATTTGTATTAATGATGTCATCAAAATATGTGAATAGCAAAAAAAATGTAAATAAGGATTTAGAATATTAAAATATTATCTGTTGTATTGAGACACAACACAAATTTATATTAATATTATGATTATATACAATAAAAAAAGATAAATAACATCATGTAAGATATATATAAGAAACACACAATATGATATATAATAGCAAAACCTCTAAAAGAATTGATTTTGGTCATGTATAGAGAAATTGTTGTTTTGTAAGAAAAATAGATTTTTAGTGTGCAATAACCTAAGAGGTTAGAAATATGTTAGATTTAATTACATAATGGTATATTATTCTTTTGTATTTTTAAAATTGTGAAATGAGACTTTTTAATGTATAATTTTAAAAAGTGGCTGATATGGGTATTTCTAACTTTTAGAATATCTTTTTGGTCATTTTCCTTAAAAAAAAAGAATTAGTACAGTTCCGAATTATGAGTGAGAGGAATCAGAGCAAAAAAATACATTTAAATAAAAGGAAAAAGCGGGTGTGACGCGGGAGTGGACAAGACGAAGGTAAACTCTTATCACCATCATTTTTATTTCAAAGTATGATTACAAGTTTGAATTGAGAATGAGAGGAAACAGAAAATTTAAAAGAAAAGAATACAAAAAAACACACACAAAAAAAGACAAGGAAGTTATATCTTTATTTCTTTTTGAAAGAAACTTTTTTTTTATCATTTTATGTTGAGCTGTAACATTTACATGTTTCAAAGAGAAAGGTATAGTGTATACTGAGAGTATTGAAATTATGGGAAGTGCCGTTATGCAAATGTTGACTTGTGTGTTGGTGTATCACAAGGACGGACATACTACTATAGATTTCTCATGTGACATGTCACAAAGTATTACATTAGTAACAACACAATATACTGATCAACATGTATGAAAATGTGGATATAGTGGTAGTGGGTTTGGTAAGTTGGGAGGATAGGGAGAAAGAGGGAGAAGAGGAAGAGATGTGTAGATAAAGAGAGAGCTAGAGAAGAGGATGGATAGGAGAAGGGTGGCAGCCGGAGGGGATGACGAGGTGGAGGTAACGGCAGTTGGAGGACGCTCTCTAGCTGGCGGAGTAGAGAGAAAAGGAGAAAAAAGAGGGAGAGAGAAAAGGAGAGTATCTGTCATGTCATGCCGTTGTATCCCGCCCTCTCCATCCTGTCGCACCCCTCCCGGCTCTCTCTCCCTCTCTTTTTCCCCCTCTCTCTCTCTTTCTTCTCCACCACCTCTCTGGCATCCTCTAGCCATTGTTGCCACCTCCGCCCCACCAGGCCACCACCCCCTTTGACCGTCACCCTCCTCCCCCGCTCGTTCTCTCTCCCCCCCCCCCCCCACCCCCCTCTTTCTTTTCCGGCACCCTCTCCCAACTTGCCAAACCCACACCAAAAAGAATTCTAGGTGGTGGGTTTGGCAACTTTGGTATGGTGCTAGTTGATCCCTTAATTCTTCTGTAAGATTCTTCTATGTAGGGTCAGGCGTATGAATGAACAACCTAAGGCGACTCGTAGGCCTTGTCGATACTGGATTTTGACACCGGTGGCGGCGAATGCGTTGTGTCGTGAATCCAGGTTCCTTCAAGTTTGGTTCCGTTACGCGCACGGCGCTCCGAATCGCCACTTGATGGATCGTCCAAGATCACCCGACCGCTTCCAAGGACGTTGGTGTGATCGCCACTTGCTTTTCCTCAAAAGCAAGAAAAGAAAATGTTCTTCTATTACTCGCCTTCAACGGGGGATGCGGGTTCTCCTCTCAATGATCACGGCCGGCCGTGCCTTGAGGTGTTCAAGCTCGGATTGATCCTGCAAACCCAAAGAGAGAGAGAGAAAGATACTTCTTTTTTGGAGGATTGATAGATGGGGTGAAAAGGGGTGTTCTTTCTGGTCAATGGACTGGAGGTGAGTTATCAAGCTTGACAAACTAGGAGGGATTGTCAAGTTTGACGAACCGGAGGCGAGTTGTCAGGGTAGACGAACCAAGGTTGGATTGTCGAACTCGACGAACCAGGGTTGGATTGTCGAACTCGACGAACCAGGGTTGGATTGTCGAACTCGACGAATCGGGGTGAATTGTCAAGTTGGACGAACCAGGGACGGATTGTCGGGATCGACGAACCAGGGGGGGTTGTCGATGGTTAACTCAAAGAAAATCCAACAAAATTAGTGGGAGATCTTATATTAACAAGAAACTGAGACAAAATAAAATAAAATGAAATAAAATAAAAATAAAAACAGCATAAAAAAAAGAAAAAAAGAAAAATAGCATATAAAATAACAAGCATATAAAGCAGTAAATGAAGCAAACAAAGTAAACAAAAGGGGTTAGTAGTCCTTGGGAGATACCCAAACTTGCACAGGGGAATGTTCAAATGGTCCCTAGACCAACCGACCGACGATCCAAGTTAGGGTCGTCCGTCAGCTGCGTATAGTTTCCAAAAGAACTGATAATAGTCCAAAAGGTGCTCCAACACTCTCAACTTTGATTAAACTTTGATTAATTAATAAGCTTTATTACAACTTGCTTAAAGGTTTTTATATATATATATATATAAAGATGATATATTACAAGTTCTTAAGTAAAAAAGAAAAGAAAAGAAATGGAAGTGAGGGTAGGGAGGTATGAGCTCTCTCTTTCTCTTTGGCAAGGGAGGGTGGAGGATAGATGATGGTGATGGAAAAAAGGGTGGTTAACTTTGGGTGGTAGTGAATGAGTTCGGATGGGTGACTTTTGGTGGGAAAGAAAAGCGCTTGGGTGGTGAATAAGGGGAGGTTAATGGTTATTTAGAGTGGCTGCTAGTGTGGGAGGTGGTAGAGCTCATAAATGGAGGGTGGAGGGTGGTGAGGTGCTGTTGGTGATGAAAAAGGGTGGATGGATTCGGATGGGTGGTTTTGGGAGGGAGAGAGGGGAGTTTAGGTGGTGAATGAGGGTGGTGGATGGCTGTTGAAGTGGCTGCTGGTGTAAGGGGTGGTGGTGGTCGAAAATGGAGGGTGGAGGGTGGTGAGAAGCTGCTGGTCTCGAATGGGGAGGCTAGGGGAAGCTTTGGGTGGCTTTGGGGGAGCAAAAGATGGGTAATGGATGATGTTTAAGCCTCCCATTGCCTCCCTTTTATAGCCCAAACGAGCCACCATCTTCTTGACACATGTTTGGGGAGGTAATGAGTACCCCACGACGCTCCCACGTCGCTCGGAGTGGCTGACGTCGGCGGAGAGGTCGCAAAATGAAGCCCATGCTGTTCCTTTTTCGAGCTGAAATCATCCCAGTATTTTCGACGATCCGTCATCCCATCGTCTAGGTCGACAATCCATCAAAGATCGTCGAAGTCGACAATCCCTCCAAGGTCGTCGAAGTCGACAATCCCTCAAGCAATTGTCTTGATCGACAATCTCTCCAAGGTCGTCAAAGTCGACAATCCCTCAAGCGATTGTCTTGATCGACAATCTCTCCAAGGTCGTCGTAGTCGACAATCCCTCAAGAGATCGTCTTGATCGACAATACCTCCAAAGTCGTCGAAGTCGACAATCCCTCAAGAGATCGTCTTGGTCGACAATCTTCAATGGGTTGTCCTGGTTGACTATCCATGAGGGGTTGTCTATGATGACAAAGGGTTGGCGTTTGTCTTGGTCGGCAGACAGAATTTCAGATGTCTTGTTCAACAGCCCAAGGCTTGACCGTTCCGGGCAATGGCACTGCTTTCTAAGCTTCTCTTTAAGAACTTGTATGCTCATGTCTTCTTTCTTTTCTTCACTCAGGTGATTGTTCTGGCTCGAAGAAGATCATCGGGGTTTAGACCTGTAATTTAAGATATCACAAGTGATAAGTATTTCACAGTTCTGACCGATCAAAATGGGGTATCTACAGGCCTGTCAACGGGTCGCGGGTCGACCCGAACCCGACCCGATAGAAGGCATAAATACCCGACCCGAAGGACCCGACAATGAAAACGGGTCGGGTCTGGGTCCACCCCGACCCGATCCTATGGACCCGATTGACCCAACCCAAATATTTTGTGATTTTTTTTATTTATGATCCAACCAAATATTTATAACTAAATATTGAATACTCATTTAAAATTTTAAGCATTTGAAATATTTTTACAATCTTTTGACTTCACGTAAAAGCGTAATAATCTAAACCGTATTCCAAATGTCATCTTATTAAACATTAAAAAATCAAAATAGTGAAAAATTATTTATAATATATTACACTCTATTAAAAAGAAATAAAAATGAAGCCATTGTAGGCCTTTAAGATGTTTATCAATCTCTCTTTGTCTGACCTACTTTTGTTAATGGGTCGACCCGACCCGACCCGGACCCGACCCGTTGACAGGCCTAGCGACTCGTCCAGATGCTAGAGCCCCTATGTATCAAAAAAATTATTTATTTCTTATTTTATAGATTTTTTATTTTATTAATTTATTTTATAAACACTTATCTTTTTTTTCCTCTTCTTTTAATTTTATTTAATTCTACTTTTTCTATTTATTTTATTTATTATTTGATATAAAAAATTTATGTGTTATTATCATATTTTTTTGTTTATTTTCAAACGTTTTTCCTTTTCTATTTTTTGTTATTTTAAAAATTATGCGTTATTGTTACATTTGATTAATCTTGTTTTTTTATGTTCTAACATTTAATTAAAAGCATATAAATATAAAAGAAAATTTATTTAAATTTTAAAAATTGTTTAGTCACATGATATAATTGAATTTAAATAATATATAACATAAATTTATATAATATTATAATACATACCAAATTCAATATTGTACTCTATAACAAAATTAGGAAATTATAACCATGCAATCATCGGCACATCTTCTTTGGCGAGTGGTTTTGTTTCTTTGGACGATATTATATGTGAGGCTGGGAAAAGGCAAGGATGGAAGATGGAAGTATAACGGCGCGCATCACTTAGATTTTTATGCCCGTTTGGAAACAGTTGAAAAGTAGATTTTGGAATAAAGCTGCTGATGATTTTAGACCTTTGACTTTTTTTGATGCTTTTTTTTAATTCAGGAATCAATATTTGGAAGGAATTTAATGTTTGGTAGAAAAAGTTGCTTTTCAATTCAAAAAATCGATTCCGACCAAAAATGCTTCCGCCCAACGCGGAACCAAACGGACCCTTAGCTAGAATTGAGGCAAATTTTGTAAGGTGCTCGCACATTGGTCATTGAGGGGGGCCAATTTATTATTCATGAGTAGTTTCTGATTTGGTCTTTTTTATGGGTCAGTCTCTCTTTCTAAGACTAACCTTTGTTCCTTTTTTGTTATGTTTACTTTGTTTTTATTAATACAAAGAGAGTGTCAGGCTACCGTTTAGTAATAACAAATGGGCACATCTTCTTTTGTGTATATAAAAATATATATATAATTTGGATATTTTTGGAGGATATATATCTTGATAGAGTTAACCCCTTATTTGGCAGTCTAGATAGGATAAAAAAATTATAGACTAAGGTGGAATATGGGTGATTAGCCAAAAAAAAAAAAAAATGTTTGTTTGCAAGGAATACGTAGATATAGCTATGCGGCTATGTGTCTAAATATATGATAATAAAAAGATGGGAAAATCCAAATAACCTCCTGTGAACTATCTGAAATCCATATAACCTCTTGACTTTTACTAAAGTCTATATATGCCCCTCAAAACACTTACAAATCCAAATAACTGTTTGAGTAAAAATTTTGTTGACAGATGAAGAATATTCTGTTAATATTTTGTTTTGTTAACCTTGACTAAAAACACAATATACCAAAATACTCATACAATTTATTAAAAATACAAAAAACCTTCTAAACATGACGATTTTACCCCTCCAGATAGATTATGAAACCCTACCAGAGCGGTAAAATCATCATTTATAGAGGTTTTTTTGCATATTTAACACATTGTAGGGGGGTTTTGGTATAATATGTTTTCAGTTATGGTTAATCAATCAAAATATTTGCAGAATAATCATAATCTGTCAATGAAAATTTAATTCAATGGGCTATTTAGATTTACATAAGAGCTTTAAGGTGGTTATATATACTTTAGGAAAAATCAGAGGGTTATATAGATTTCAAACAATTTACGGGGAGTTATTTGGATTTTTCTCTAAAAAGGTATTGGTATTATAAGTCACCTACTATATATATATTCCATTATGATAAAGACTCACATGTCAAATCGTATGTAGTTACTTCTTAAAAGTCTAAAAAACACATGACAAATCCATTTTTTTTATTTTATAAATCATTATCAACGTATTAATAAATGTTATATTCATATAATTGTTTCAACAAGAATACTTGAAAGTCTCAGCCCACTTAGTGTGGCGGTCGGACACCCTCCCCCTTAGGAGGAGGTATTGGGGTGGAATCCTGCCTCAAACAGGACAAAAAAATAGTGGTTGGGTCCTTAGGATCAGTTCCTATAGCCCTTTGGGCTAGTTCTCCAGGGTCTAGTAACCATATGTCTATATGCTTTGGTTACAGAGTCTTTATATATATATATATATATATATATATATACCAATATATATATATATATATATAAAGTGATTCGGTGCGGGAAGCGATCACGGGTCGTCGATCACGGGTCTATCGCATCGGACGGTCGGGTGCGATTCACATCGACCGTTGTTTAATTATTGACGTATATATATATATATATAACTAAACAAAAAAGTATATTCATATAATTATCTATTTTTCAAAAACTGATAAACTAAAGCTACCTAATTATATTAATCGATGAACTTTGAGTCAAAAAGATACAAAGAAGTGAAGAACTAAAACATAGTTAAATAAACAAGATAATATATAAAACTCTTGGAGACTTGAGGACTTTTTTTTTTGGGGGAGGGGGGGGGGCATACAGGCTCTAGACAGAGGCGACATTACCCCCCTTACTCAAACCGAAAGCTACTGTGAGCCAGAGCCCAACAGAACACAAAACAATAACAGTGGACCTCAAGCCCAACGGAGCGGTAATTGCCATTCTCGCAGCTGGCGAGATTCGAACTGGGGTAGCACCAAGGACGCTAGCGTATTTACACCACTGGCATACGCCTGTTGGGGGGGGGGGACGGGAGACTTGAGGACTTGAAGTAAGCATGTCAATTATCCGAAAAAATATCCGCATCCGATCCGAATCCGTATCTGAAAATGCAGAAAATATCCGATATCCGAAAAATCTGTATCCGTATCCGAAAAAATAATCCGTATTCAAAAAAATTTGGATCGGATATGGATATACCCATATCCGATCCGAAAAATATCCGTATCCGATGGCATTTAAAAAATGTTAACATTAGTATTCAATATCTACCATTGGATTTTGATCAAGTGGCTCACATTCTTTCTAATAGTTGTAAAGTTAGGACTTGTGTTTGTGAATTTTTAATTTTAAGTCAATTTTGAAACTTTAAATGAAAATTTGTTATGTTTAATTATTTATTTATTGATTTCGAATATTTCGGATAATTATCTGAATCCGTATCCGAAATTTCGAATCGGATACGGATACATTTTTTAAATATCCGTCGGATATGGATATGGATACATAAAAAAAATTTAGATACAAATACAGATATGACCATATCCGCTTCGTATCCACTCCATAGACATGCTTAACTTGAAGAGAGTTCCAATCCAACAATATATATAATTATCTCATCAAAAAAAATAGCTTACGTGCTGCCAAATAGGAGATAAAATTTTAGAAAATCAAGTTTTCTCAAAAATAAAAAAAATCACGTCCAGGTAGGACATTCTGTACAATGTGGGGTCCGCCGAAATCATTCAAAGCACGTGTGGTGCACTTTCTCCAACGGGCCCCACCACCGTCCACAGCCCTTCTTCGCTGTACAACACACCATTATAGAAGAAAAAAATACTGCTATTGTTCTCCCAATCATTCCCATTCGCGCCCGAGACGGAAGCCGTTTAGATCATCAGATCGGGCGAATAATAACCCAAAAATACAATCATAAGAGTTGCAATATCAAATCTTTATAGGAGGATCATTAATCTCCACCGTTGAATTGATGGATCCCCCCAAAACCAGCCCTTGTGGAGCTATTTAATCAACATCGGTGGGTGGTCGCTTTTGAAGTCCCCTGGGTTTCCCTTTCGAAACCCTTTAAAAAGTTCATTTTCGGTCGATTGAGACTTTTTAAGCTCTCAAGATCGAAAAGCTTCGATTTTGAGAGGTCATTTGTTGAAGATCTCACGATTTGCATCGGAAGCGTACGAAGATGAATGACCTTCTAACGGTAACCCCTCTTTGAATTTTTTTTTTTTTTTGGTATTCGTTCGAGCTGGCGTTGTTTGTTCTGGAATTTTTCTTGATTCCGATCTTTTTGTGTTGTTTTTTAGTTGAAATTCGATGTGTTTTAAGTGAATACAGTGAGATATTACCGTATAAGATTTGTATGGCTTTGGAATCGAATTTCGAAGATTGTGATCCGGAAAGTTGGGTTTTGGTGGGGGGGTGTAATTAGTCATCTTGGAATGTTATGGATGCGAAGTTTAGGTACAATGTGAGAATTGATGAAAAATTAGGCTTTTGACGGAAATCAGTGGATACTTAGTGCTGTAATTTGGTTGGATATGTTGTACTTTCGATTTAGTGCACCTGCTATAAAAATTAGTTTGGAGTTGTTGATTGTGTGAACGCAAATTTGTTGATGGGAAGATGAGATGGTAGAGCATTGAGTGATCATTTGCTTGAAAAATGCCATCTCCACGTCTAATGTGGAATCTGGAGGATGTAAAGCTTCTTTAACCTACGAATAGTGGGGATTTGCAAATTATTGGCGTACATCTATGGTTCTGTGCTACAGGAAAGGAAATGGGGCAGTTGAATGGAAGGATATGAAGACTTGATGAAATCAATACAGTTTCATAGTTTTCTTCAGAAGACAGGCTTCTTTATAGTGTAAATCAAAGCCTTTTTACTTTTGTAGTAGCATTTGAAAACCTTGATGAAATGATTTGTTGCCAAAATCCCTCCATCCATTTCACTTTACAGTGGGAGGAAGTACATCCTAGATTGATATATACATTATTAGCAAATGTGGCTAAAATGTCTTCCCCGATTGTTCTTTCCTTTGTGGAAAGTATTGCAGATGTTACAAGAGGAATAAATGATCATGAGGATACATTTACTATCCACTTGCCAACGCAGGAATGTTATAGAAATATGGCCCAATCAAAGAGAGTGGCCATGGGGAAGTAGCTTAAGATGGAATTTTATTCCATCATATCTGCTGGAATTAACACCTTAAAAAAATTACTTGTTATCCAGTGAGGATTTTGACCTAAGTTTGAGGAGATGCTACTGTGTTAATTTTCCTATGAGTTGTAGCTGTTGTGTTAATTTTGTTCTTCAATTAATATAGCTCAAATTATTCAAATGAAATGTTAATGATGTGTAATATCTTCCATATTTCCTTGTTTTTGTGTTTTTTCTTCCTAATTGGATCTATACTGCCTTCAGGACATTGTTTGCCTCCTCTCTGTTTTCATTTCTTGTTTTATTAGTTTATATTCCAGTTATCTTCATAGCCACCTTGATACAAGAACATTCTACTTTATTTTCATCAAAAAAAAAGAACATTCTACTTTATTAGTAATGAGCTAGCCAATATGAGCCCAAAGCATGCTCATAAGTACTAGCTCATTGCCCAGTCCATTCATATTACTCAACATATGAGATTGGCCCATCCAATTATCTTAAAGGTGGCTTTCTATTTTGTTCTAAGAGTGCAATTTTTTACTTTTGAATTAGTAGTTGTCATTTTGTTATGTTTCAAATTCTTGGAACATGATTGTTGTCTTGTAAGTTGTAGTTTGCATTTGAGTTGTAGGCAGGGTTGTTTTGCCTTATTAAAGCATTGGAAGAGGTTTTTTTTTTTTGGTTCACAAGATATGCGAATTAGTCAAATCAACATTGAGCTTGTTGGTGGCTTTTGTGAGGCTTGTCCCCTCCCCCTGCCTATATATTTAAAATTCCTTAAAATGAATGGAGAGACGAGTCAAATTGAACTGAATCAAGCTTATCTCAAGTTAGCTAAGAGTAGATTCTTTTGATGAACTTGATCTTTTCTGCTTCTTATAAATTCCTCTATCTAAGCTTGATTCCGGTCAATTTATGTGAATTGCTCACATTTTTTTGTATCTTACAGGACTCCTTTGAGATCCCCCGAGGCCAGTCTTCAAGGGGTGGAGACATCGAGTCAGGGCAAGTCCAAATGAATCCTGTGGATCTGGGTTTGGAGAGTTTCTTCAAACAGGTAGATAAATATTAATTATGAAATGGAAACACTCCTCTTTTTTTAAACTTGGACTTGATTACCATTTGCCTTTATTTCTGATGATTCTGTCTTCATATTAGGTTCATGATATTGAGAAACAAATCGAGAAGCTTTCTAAGCTATTGCAAAAGCTTCAGGTATCCCTTTTTAAACAATGTCGTTCAAATCTCTAATTTTCAGTGGCATAGGATAGTTAATATTGGTTATGTAACCAATTTTCTTTCAATGGTGTATTCATTGAACAAACAAAATTGTATGAGCGGTCTAATATCCTTGGTGGAATCAATTTGGGGTTTTTGAATTGAGTTGCAGAATTGCCTTCCTATTAATTTTCTATTCATAACAAACCACTTAACTTTCTTTTAAAAAAATCATAAATACATATTCTGGATTTTTTGGCTGGAAATTGATATAATCACTCAAACTTGTATGGGGAAGTAATTGGATAATACAACTTTGTATGCTCATCCTTTCACTAACTAATGGAATTCATTTGCAGGATGCAAATGAGGAGTCAAAGGCAGTCGTTAAGGCTGCTTCGATGAAAGGTAATTGTGTGCCACCACTACATTCATTTCATACATTATTCATATACTATCATTACAATGAAAATTTACTTTTAAACTTTACATTGTGAGTAAAAAAATCAGTTGGACTTCATGGATAGTGGTTGTGCTTTTATTGAGTTGTCAGCTTACTAGTCACAATTGATTCTGTTCTTACTGTAGCAATCAAGCAGCGGATGGAGAAAGACATAGATGAAGTGGGAAGGATTGCACGACTCACAAAATTGAAAGTTGAAGAGCTGGACAAAGATGTATGAAAAATTGGCTTTGATTTTGTGACAAACATCATATCCATTTACTAAAGAATTGAGATATTTATATCTTTCTATAACATTCATTAAATGTGACTTTTAAATATTTTTCTTAGTCCATTTGGCTTTGTCCCTTCTCTATTGCCTATTCCCTTCCTCTATATGTGGCTCGATAATAAGTGAAAAGATTTGTCTGTCTTTCGGATTTCCCTTAATCAAGAAGGTTACTTTGTGTAGTTGATCTGAAATAACTTTGAGTGAAATCCTTGAGCTTGTTTGAGTTTTTGCCATTTTATTTGCTCTGAAACTCGTGATTATGTCCAGAATTTAGCCAACAGGCAGAAACCTGGATGTGGAAAGGGATCAGGGGTGGATCGGTCCAGAACATCAACAACAGTGTAATTTTCTTGCTATCTTCATGTAATTGATATAAATAATTTTTTATGAGTTCACATATCTCATATTGTGTGCTTGTCTCATATTGCCTGCAGTGCATTGAAAAAGAAATTAAAGGACAAGATGACAGAGTTTCAGGTATAATCACAGTATACACAAGACCTCTTTATTGCATATAAGGCCGGTTCTATACTGTACTTATATTTTTACATGAGCACTTGCAATTAATTTATATGAGTGTGAAGAATGATTTTATCAAAGAAGAAACGCAAAGAAACCAGTTTGAGAAATAATTAGCTAGCAGTTGTATAAATAGGTTTCTTGTGCATCAGTGGATTTCTTTCCCTTTTTGGGATAAAATGGAGATGTCTTTTTAAAAATGTTACACTAGATGTAAAGTTTTGAATTATAAGATTATATTATTGTGGTTTCAGTATTTGATAGGTGAATTATGATTTGAGACCATGACCATGATTATAGACATTTAAAACTATGCCACAAGAACAACGTCCCTCCTGACTTTTGATCAACTTTAGGTCATGCAATTTGATTTGAGGATCCAGGGGAAGTTTTAGAACCTGGCTATTGATTGGCTGAAATAACAAGGGTTGTTGAAGTGATATTACTGAATAGTTAAGATGAGTTAGGCTTCAAAATTCATATGCTAGAGTAACAATTCTGACTTGTCAAATGGGAATCTAGTAAATATGCATATCACTTTGTGAATGCAACTTGGAAAGAATAGTTAATCTATGATGCTTAAGATTCTGTACAGATGGGTGAAAAAGAAGTTAGGCCTGAATTAAAATATTTGTTTGGATGTATATTAAAGATTGGACATTCTGTGATCCATAGATGCAATCTTTCTCCTTGTGCAGTTTAGGTTTTGAATTTTTGAGTAAGTATTGAGTGCATCCCAATTTCAAAGTGAAACCTGTCTACTTGATTCAAAGTAAATACTTCATCTAGCAAACTTGTATTAATTTTTTATTGAGGGACATAGAATTTGTGTTTATTCAAATGTTTATAAATCAGAAAATCAGGTATATGTATAATTTCAAGACATTATAGAGGAACAAAGAAAGAAGGTGGACGATTATATTTGAAATATTCGATCAAAAAAATAAACTTGCTGAAAAGAAAGTTTTGAGTAACCTTTAGCAATCAATTTTTGATGGTCTGGATCATTTGTTTCCTCCTTTTTTTCACACTCTTGTTTCTGCAGACCCTGAGGGAATCTATTCAACAAGATTATCGAGAGGTTGTGGAGAGGAGAGTATTTACAGGTTTTTTCCTGTCCCCCATATGAGCTCAATCATTCATCTGTTTTGATTTCAAATTTATGCTAATACTGATATTGCTATGTGGCAGTTACTGGTAATCGTGCTGATGAAGAGGTGAAATTACAATCACAAAGAGAAATCTAGGACTCTGTTATCTGTGTGTTTTTCTTCTTACATTTTCAAATATTATGATCGTGCAGACAATTGATCAGTTGATTGAGACAGGAAAAAGTGAGCAAATATTTCAGAAAGCAATTCAAGAACAAGGGCGAGGCCAGGCACGTAGTTTCCTAGTTTTTCACCAGCCTATTATATCAACCAGACAGTCTATTATTTATTAGCCATTCAGTTTCTTTTGTCTCAAAAAAACATCTTTTGCAACTGGTTGGCAGGTAATGGACACCCTTGCTGAAATACAAGAACGACATGATGCAGTTAGAGAAATAGAGAGGAAGCTTCTTGAATTGCAGCAGGTAATTTTTAGCCCCGTGAATCTATTTTTATACATTTCAATCATGGTTGAACTAGCATGGTGTGCATGGCAGACTCCTCAACCTTTGAGAAATTTGGTGTTTTTTTTTCTATCTATTTATGCATGTTGGTGACTGTTTGCATTTTGTTCTACATCATCATCATAACCAAAATGTACTGGAGGAATTTTCTTTTTGAAGCTTGCCACAGTTTTATCTGGTTGCTAATTAATTAAGCCACATTTGAGGACGCGATATCTTACATTTAATTCATGTGTGTGTTCTAGATTTTTCTAGACATGTCTGTGCTCGTCGAAGCTCAAGGTGACATGTTGGACAATATCGAATCACAGGTAAGTACTGTAGTACCACCATGTTATATCATACTGGTCGAGTTCTCCTTAATGTAGCAATAGTTGTTATCCGTCTAATTCAATGTTGTTTTTGGGATAAATTCAGGTTTCTAGTGCTGTTGATCATGTACAATCTGGAACGACTGCCCTCCAGAAGGCGAAGAAGCTACAGAGGAATTCCCGCAAATGGATGTGTATAGCCATCATAATACTTCTCATTATTGTGGTCATCATCGTTGTCAGTGTGATCAAGCCATGGACCAAGAATGGTGCCTAGTTTGCGACAGATATTCCATTCGGTGAAGAGGAGGTTCTGCTGTTTTTCGCATCAGATTCATGTTTTTTTTTGTGTGGGTTATATTAATATGGTTGTCTTATTTGAGTTTGTTCTCTGCTTCAGGTGTCAATTCTTTATTTTTTAGAAGAAAAAAGTCACTACTTGCTTCACACAACTACAGTATACAGATGCATACATGGTGTGTGTCAATTTATAATTTATTACAAAGGGCTATATTTCCTGTGTGCAATTCCATTCATCTTGACATTTATTTATTTGTAAAGGTTTATATTTCCTATGTTCCATTCCATTCATATTGATATTTATTTATTCACAGAAATGGAATAATTGTTGATCATTTTGGTCTTTTTATCATGGGCAGTGTCTTATATACAGTGTGTATTCTTATTTCTTCTAATGTGGTACATATTTTGTTACAATTTTATCTTTGTATAAAAATGTATGTACAATTTAATTTCACAAAAGTATATATTCCTTTTTTATAAGATACATGATTCATTACATGGATACACACATTTAAAAAGGAATAAAAGTTATGTGAAGATCATAAAAAGGGTCGCAACTGTTCCTAACATTATTTTTTTTATTTCTCTATCATCATCATTAGGGTGCAACTCGGGCGGGTTGGGTCGGGTTCGGGTTGGATTTGGCTTTAACCCTCATTGCATAGAGTTTAACCCGAGCCCGAACCCGACCTCAACCCGAAGGGTGCAACCCGAGCCCTAACCCGACCTCAACCCGCGGGTTCGGGTCGGGTTCGGGTTGGACTCGGGCCGGGGTCGGATTGCGCTCCCTCTCAACAAACTCGAGTCATTTTCTCTTTCTTGGCCACTTGTTCTAGTTATCCCGGGCGGAGGAGCTCGAGATGGTGCTCAAGAAGTTTGACTCGAACGGCGACGGCAAGATCTCTACCTCGGAACTCGCCGACATCCTCTCCGAGCTCGGCCACCCCGCCTCAGACGCCGAGATCCGGGAGATGATGGCAGAGGCGGACTCCGATGATAATGGGTTCATCGACCTCGGTGAGTTCATGGAGCTGAACACGAGGGATGTCGACGACGCGGTGGCGCTCGAGGACCTCCGAGAGGCGTTCGGGGTGTTCGACATGAACGGCGACGGGTCTATCTCGACAGAGGAGCTTCACATGGTGCAGAAGAGGCTCGGCGAGGAGGCGTCGCTCACGAGGTGCCGGAGGATGATCACGGAGTTCGATCGGGACGGCAATGGATGGATCTGCATTTGAATTATTTTAAATTTTCAAAAATAATCATGTATGTCCCAACTTTTTCAACGAGTGACATGAGATTTAACCCTTTCAATTCAACTAAGCTTGCAACGATAAGATCAATGACGTGGAATTCACGCCAAGCTCTGATGGGACACGTGGAGGTGAAAAAAAAGACGATGTGTGTCTGTGTGAGGGTTAGGTCGGCGTCCGTGCTGTCCAAGGTGATGATGATGATGGGATCGTTGACTGCTTGGGGTGATGTTTTTTTTCAATCGATTGAATGGACTGGAGAATTGTGTTCGGGTTCGGGTTCAACCCGGTCAACCCGAGACATCAACCCGAACCCGACCCGAATTGGGTTCGAATTGGTTCGGGTTCGGGTCGGGTTGAACCCGACGGTAAAAAACCTCAACCCGAACCTGCTCATGAGTCGGGTTGGGTCGGGTTCAACCTGCCCAAGTTGCACCCCTAATCATATGTCTAAGTATGCTGTGCAGTGATTATGTCTCCCATTACAATCTTGGACTCAAAAATAAACTGCTTAAAAACTCACATGCTTTTACTAACATTTGCTCCACTTTGATGGTACTCAAAACAGTCCACTGATTGCAAACCTTACAATGCCCCTCCTGAGCCACAACTCATACATAACCATATAAAAAGCGTCATAGTCAACTGGGCTCAGATTCCACTTAAAGTGCTTTCTAACTCTCAATACATTCCTCTGCAATTTCAAATACTCCTCAGAACCAATATTGTTCAGAATGGTTTTCATCAATGGAATGTCCAAAGTCGCAACAACAACGGAGAAGCTCTTCCAATTTAATATATCCGAGAACGGAAGGTCATAGTGATTGGCGATGATAACAGGTACACAACCGTAATACAAGGCGTCTGCGATCCTCGCGGTGTTCACTTCGAAGCCTTTCACGTGGAGGCAGAACTTGCTTTCAAGCAGTCCATCAGCGTAAGGCGTCGAGAGGCGGCCTTCGTTGATGGATATTTCGGAGTCATTTCTCCATGCTTGGAGAAGCTTTTCGCGTACTGGAGAGTTTATTGATCCCGCAAAGAAAGCTAGTTTCTTCCTATGATTTTCATGGGAAGAGAAACCATGAGATGCATGAAAGGTTGCAATGGAACAGACCGGTTAAAGCAGTTATGGTTTTTGAACAGCAGGGGCATAAGAGAGTAATGCAGTTTTATTGATTGTGTTATTTATGTTGATGAACATCAACAAGAACTCTTGAACAATCACACCTACTGAAAATACCAATGACGGGGCAATGCAAGAGAAGACAAAATAATTTAAATCTTCTTCCTAGATGACATCTTGGAATCCACAAGGAAAAAAAATCTCAAAACTGAATTTATAAAAAAAATTCCTAGTGACATTCCTTTTATAGATCAAAATAAGTAAGAAGACATGATGACAGAACTACAGAAATCTATTCAAAAAAGGAACACCCTAACAGAATTCTAAAAATCCTAAATTCACCTATCAATAAAATATAACCAGATGACTTTAAATGATGAAATTTACCAAAAATAAATAAATTATTATGAATGCTAAATTATCAAAAACCAGCTTTTGAGGACAATTTGAATTTTTCAAAATCAAGTGGTCTGCAACGGATATTGCTCCAGCAAATCCTTTGCAACCTGTCCTACATCAACTAATCACTGGATTAAAGTCAAAATAAAAAAATTTAGGAAACAAGAGCTCCATGATATATTGCATACAACTAGCCCAAAAATAAATTATAGGACACGATCTAATACAATTTTTTTATCAATGGGAAGGCCTATTGATAGTTTAAGCAATTGTTCAAGATGAAGTACATTAATCCCTAGAGGTAAGGTCCAACACTGCGTGTAATTCAGAATCAACTTAAGATGATCTGTTATTTTCATCCACCATGCTATTATGGTGATCCCTTGACGCTATTTAAAGTTTGAAGAATGAGTTGGTCAAAATATAGATAGACTGATTCTTTAATAAGCAACTTTTTTAACTATATACACAAGATGGATGGAATATAAACCTGTATCGCCACATGCCACCTATTCCATTTGGGCTTGATGACATACAGTTTTTTTAAAAAATATAAGTAATGAAGCTTCGGATTCGATGAAGGCGAGATGAGAACCTACCTCTCTGACGAAGCAACTTTAGGCGGTGTTCCTTGTCGAGGCCAAATCTGCGGCAAAGATACATCCTTGTGTGCGATATAACCTGAAAGAAAATAACTTGACGAACACACAACTTGGATTGCGTTGAGTTTAACTTGCTCAGCCTTCTCCATAGCGGATCTTCCAGTTGAATGACAAGCAACATAAAAGTGATCAGCACCATCACTTCTATTCCAATATGGGTAGTTCTGTCTGATCTTTGATGTGTAATTCCGGATGAAATCAGGGATCCCTCTAACTCCCACTCTTGAATCGTGCCTCAGCCTCGCAATAGAGAATGGTAAGAAGAAGAGATCTGCCTTTGTAGGGTCCTTTGTGATGAAATGGCTTCGCATGAGGACCTTCTTGAAGTAACTCTCACTCGCATAATTCCCTCCGGGCTCAAAGTCCACCGGCAGAAGTGCATGTGCAAAAGGATCATCTTTATTATGTGGGTATGCATATATCTTGAAGTTTCTATTCATGTCCTTGTAGTCCTCAAGGAAGATATATTTGTCATGAAAAATCTTGTCCTCCTCGTTGAGACCTATAAACTCACATTGTTTCAAACAAATAACGTAAATGATTTATCGTGTTTGCAGCCATGTTTGCAGTCACCATGTTACCAATACAATATATGAAATCATCTAACGCAGTATAACTCAACCAAGTATATACTTCAAAAAAAAATCAAACAAGTGCAAACTAAAACAGAGTTACAAAGAGGACTAAGTGTAATATTTTTCCTTTGATAAACAAGCATTCCTGATTCCTACACCAATGAAACACTCAATGTAGCATCAATTGCTCACCGTTTCTAAAGCTTCTAAAACTTTATGTTATCATCTACAGGGATCAATACAAAATGCTAAAACTGAGCCTGAAAAGAGCTTTTCTGGTAAGCATAATTTATCTTGAGTTTTCTCACACTTGTTTTCTAATATTGGTGCCCGCGCTTGCAGTGATTCTTCAGAACCAGCAATTCGAATGTTTCCATTGAAAATTTTGTATGTTCTCCTTCCACCCATTATTTCACATGAATTCTTGTTGAACCAATACATGGGAGTTCTTGTTGAACCAATACATGGGAGTCCATATTTTGTTTATAGCTTCAACAAGTTCAACATCCTGTTCTATTGATTAGCCAAAGAAAATGACGCATCTCATCCATTGAACCAAGAACAACCAAAAAGAGGGAAGACTATCAATAACCACTCTCATTAAACACAGTTTAACTTGATGAACCGATTTATCTTAAACAATTAACAAGAATGATCTCAACCACTTTGCCATAACCAATCAAATAGTCTTACAAATAATGCGAATTTCAATCTATCTCAAATTTGTGTAAATATCCCACAATGGGAAGAACCATTACCACACTTCATGATTTCTACTACTCACCACCTGAAACAAATCCCAATAACCACATCAGAAGTACTTACACTGTCTCCCCAATCTTTCTAACTATCCAAAAAAACCAATATGTGACCCAAAACATACAAATCCCATATATTATGTTTTCCTCTAATCGTCTTCTTATAATCTACTCAAATAAGTGAAAGGCACTGCATTTCCAACAAAATGAAGATCAGAAAACACAACAACACAAAGAACCCACCAAAGTAAGGGAAAGAAAAAGAACCCAACATACCATTTGAGCCGAAATGCTTTTGGGTCCCCCCAAACCCACCAAAACCCCCCGAAAAATCCGACCTTTTCACCACAGAAACCCCTATAACATGCTCTACAATAGGTGAATGAGCGATGGGGCGGGTGGGGAGAGGATATACGAGAAACCCAGATGAGGATTCCGATGGGAGTGTGTGTTGAGGTGGAGGTTGGTCGGAGAGATGTGGGATTAGAGAAATGTAAGTGAGGATACCGAGAGAGGACACCAAAGCCAGGCTTACAGTGAAGAAGGAGAAGTCAGAGGTTCTGTTTGGGTCCGGGAGACGAGGAGGGAGAGAGGAGTAGCGACGGAGGGAAGCCATTCTTGGAGAGAGTGTCTGTGTTTGGTTTTTATCATTCGTAGCTATGAAACACTCAGTGCACAATAAATGGCCTCTACAGACGCACCCACCCGTCACCAAGAGAGAACATGTTGGTAGACAGATTTCAGGTTTCTAAATTTGTAAAAGCAAACACATTTTATCAGTTTTTTAAGAGTGTTTTAAAATCTGGCTTAACCTAGTCGATTGAAACTATTACACCTCCACGATAAAAATTAAAATAAAAATAGATTTTATATAATGTAATCTCTTAAAAATAGTATAAAATCATGCTAATTAAAAACTTAAAAATGATAAATAAATTAATTAATTAACCTTGATAATTTTCAAATATTTCTTAAATTATTTTATTTTTTTTATAAAATTATTTATTTTTTAATAATTATTAATATATTTATTATCTTATGATAAAATCACGATTTAAATATGATTAATCAAATGGTTAAACAACTAATTCTTAAACTGTTCATTTTTTATATTAAATAATCGGCTCTATTTTTCAGACAATATTTTTCTAATGAGACTTGAAATGAACATTGTTAAACTTGTGATCACAAAAAGAAAAAAAAGAAAAAAACAAAAGATGAATCAAAGTCCTTTCGTCACACACACCACCACCGTACCCAAAAAAAAAATAAAAATAAAAATAAAAGAATCGAATTGTTTAAAAAGGAAATCGTGAATGTTGGCCTGCATGGGAGAGTAATCATCAAAAAAGGAAAATACATATTAAAACACTTACATATTAGAACACTTTAATGCTTACAAGTCATCACAAGTCAAAAAAGTACTTAAGTTATCTTTCAAACTCAAAATAATTATAAACAACACAAATAATATATTCAAAATACTGTTTATGGAAAAATACATATAACACCCCACGAACGTATGAAAATTCTGATTACCCCCAGCATTTTCCCATAATCCAAATAACAATTTACAAACATAACTAAAAGCATAACTTCGTGTTAAATAGCCACTACTGACAGAATTGAAATTTGTGTGAAATATTCCGCTATCTTAATTCAAACAAAATGCAACAATTCAAATAACCCCTTGTAAACTAGGAAAAATATAAATAACGCCCTCATAAATATGTTTTTACCCTTCTTCTCCACAAATCGTCTTCTTCTTTCTTAAATCCCCAAATTTAACTAAAATAATTTTAAGCCATAATTTTTATCTGTAATTAAACAACCCAAATAAAAAAACTTGCAAGGAGGAGAAGGAAAAGAAGATGTTAGGTTTAGGTTTAGGTTTGTTTAGGTGAAAAAGGAGAGTTGGAAGAGGAAGAAGGGGATGTTAGGTTTAGATATGTTGAGGTGTAGAAGAGGACTGGGATATTATATTTATGTTTGTATAGGTGATGGTATAAACGTAAATTTATACGATTGGGTTAAATTTAAATAACTTTAGTTAACATAACTGACAAAACGAGTGATTTGACTTAGGTCGTTTGGTAGCGCGTTTGGGGGTGATTCCGCTTTTTAAAAAGCGGATTCCGCCCAAACGCGCAACCAAACGGGTCGGATTCCGGCGGAATCAAAAGCTGGATTCCTTTTAATCTCTCTCTCGAAATCCGTGTTTTTAAAATCTCAAAAAGAACGTTTTTTGGTCGAAATCGATTTTTTGAATTGAAAAGCAATTTTTTCTACCAAACATTAAATTCATTCCAAATATTGATTCCTGAATTAAAAAAAAAAAGCATCCCAAAAAAGTCAAAGGTATAAATCATCTTAAAAAGCAGCTTTATTCTAAAATCTACTTTTCAATATGTGTTTCCAAACAGACTCTTAGATTGCCAGCTTCCTACAGATATATTTCAGATAACTTCTTGCATAATCAATTTTAAAACTCAACGTGAAAGTTGATTTTGGGTTTTTGGATTTTAAAGAAAAAAAGGCAGGGGATTATATGCATTTTTTTTTCTTTTTTTTGGGTCAAAGAAAAGACCTCACACCAAGGTCCGAGCGGGAACGGACAAGGCATTCATCGGCAGTGTGAACAAAATGAGATCGAACATTGTTTCGGAGGTACGATTGTTCTGTTCGAACCTTCTTTTCACTTCAGATCTGTCACTATCGGATTCTTTGATCTGTGAAACCCTAATTGCTTATCTGTCGTGAATTTCATTTGCTGTTCAAAGCAAAACGTTTCACGTTCGGTGGTGACTAGGGTTTTTGGTTTGTAGTAGGGTTTTTATCAGTGGATTCTCTGATCTGAATATCTGGATTTGCTCGGACATTGTTGGATTTTTCTTTTGTTCATTTCATAGTGTTGGATCTAGGGTTATCCGGGGTGGATGGTGGTTGAATCTCGGGTTTCTATGTCTTGGAAAGCGTGCGTTCATCTGATCTCGTGCTAGTGTTTGTGGAGTGAGAGAGAGAGAGAGAGATTTTGGGCCCCCGAACAAGTTGTTGAATTGGTGTTGTTGTAGAACCGGAAATACTAGAAAAATCAATTCATGCATTATATGATGATTCGGTTCTCGATTTGAGTGACCATGCTTCTTGTGATTTCACGAGAAGAGAAGTTTTAGGGTTGAAACTGTGATGGGAGGGTTTGTGGGTTCTTCGAAGTTAGAAATATGTTGTGTTTGACAGAGCATAACATGTGGTTTGCGCCCTCTTGTTTTTTTTTAACCTTTCCCTTTTTTTCTTTTTCTGTTTTTGTTGGTGGATAAACTCTTTTTTTTCTTAGTTAAATCTTCCCCTATTAGCAGGTGGCAAGACTCGAACCCAAGTCCCCTCACTAAAGAGGGGGTACCTCTCCCATCCTACCAAGAGAATGTTCGGTATTAGGTATTTTTTTGGGCTATGTGGTTTAATTACTTATGCAGAAAATACAGGAAGATGCCTTTTTTTGTCTGTTTAAGTTTGGCAGAATGTACCATTTTGATTAATTGTTGAAGTGTAATATCTTTTCCTAGAATAGTTGGAGATGTGGTTTGTAATGAAAAGTAGAGATGAGCTTAGTGAGAACCGTTAGGGAATAGGGATGAGAATTTCCATTGTGGAGTATGAGTGTAAGTTTTGTGTTTTTCTTTTTCTGATTATTTTCAGTATGGCACCTTGTCTTGTATTTTGGATGTTTATTGGTTTTGTTACATTTGGTGGGCTTCTGACCCTTCTCTCTCTTTTAATTGAAGTATGGTTTGTCGTAAAGATATAATGAAAGATAACACATGCAGGCAAATGATCTGGGTCTAGCTAAGCAACTTGTATCATTAATGAACATTTATACGTGATATTAAAACCACTTAAATTGGGTTTGCATGATGATTTTTTCCTCTTTTACTAGAAGTGCTGTACAGTTTTATATGAATTCATGCATTTATTGAACTTTTCTTTCACTATGGTTTATAGGCAGGATTACCTACTAGATTGAGCCAATGGTGGGTTGGCATTCCATTCATAACTTCTGGTGTGGTGATTGTATGTGGGCTTATTTACTTAGTGTGCCTTTTCGTCGGATATGATTCCTTTGCTGAAATATGCTTCTTGCCCTCTGAAATTGTATCACGTTTCCAAGGTAAGATCAAATATGTTGTGTGGATTAGTGACTTTCATTACACAGTATTTAGCTCCTCTGATATGGTGTGCCTTCATTTTTTGTGTACGTTCTAATGTATTTTAGAGTTCCTTTTCTCTTAATAGTATTTTGCAGTTCTTAACTACATTATTTTTTTCTTTTTTCTTTTTTTCCCTTTTTGTCAAATTGGATATTTATGATTTTAGTTTATTCCCCCCTTCATCTAATATTTTATCTATTCCTCATTTCAATAAATATATACATATACATATATATATATATATATATATATATATATGGAATAGTGATATGGTGCGGTTCGTACGGTCCGTGCAAACCCATATATACATCCTTTATCGAGGTATATGCGTCAATAAAGAAAACATTTCAGTTTATCAAAGTATATTTCTCGATAAGGGATGTATATATGTGGTTCGCACGGACCTCATATATATATATTAGTGTTAAGGTTAATTTACACGTGAAACTTGAGTGCTTCTTTTGTTCTTTTTCTTATTCAGAAAAACTAAAAGAAGTAGCTACATTCATTAATGATTTTCTCGTTCCTCTCAGTGCTGATATTTTGAATTCTCATCCAGAATCTCCAAACTAGCATATTTAGAGTTCTAATTGTTGGTATTATTTTCAGAACAATAATGATATATTCAAATGCTTGGAATTTCAATTTTTATTCCATTCGCTTATGGATGGGCTTTTATTTAGTGGAAACTGGAAACTTATATATTCTTTTTTATTTGATTACCCATCATGGAAGAGGTGCATAAATTGGACAAAACAATAAAGGAAAATATATAGAGAGTTAATGAGATCTTAATATTTCTCAAAAAGGCAAGGTTGTATTATGGTTATTTAGTGCTTTATCTGACAACTGACAGCACCTTATTAGTTATGCCAAGCCGGTAGTCATTCTGCCTTCAAATAGGTAAGCTAACTTGTTGTAAGAACTGGAAGAAACAAAAAGTGAATTTATGAACTCTTTTCTGTTGAAATATCAGATCTTGTTGTATAACATATTGTATATAATTTCCTACGTTAAAATGTGAGGACTCAAGACTTATTGATTATTTGCATGAAAGTTGAAATAATGTTTGGGTTGAATTCTTATTTTCCGTCTTCTTTATTGTCGTGCTGCTCTGGATACCATCACTTATCTTGAAACTAAAATTGAGATCCATATTAAATATCCTTCAAGTTCTTACTCTGATTTTTTCCTTCCTTTTTTTTCGGCGTAGTGTACAGAATTTTTACAGCAGTTATCTTCCATGGATCAATGCTGCATGTCCTCTTCAATATGATGGCTCTTGTTCCTTTGGGTTCCGAGTTAGAGAGAATCATGGGCTCTATTCGTCTACTGTATTTGATGTTTCTGCTGGCTTTAAGCAATGCCATTTTTCATCTTACTATAGCTTTGCTGGCGGCTTATAATCCTTTGCGACATTTTCCATATTTCATGGAAGAGTGTGCAATTGGCTTCTCAGGAATCATTTTTCTATGATAGTCATTGAGACAAGTTTGAGTGGAGCCCAGTCTAGAAGGTTAGTAGCACTAACAGGATAAGGGGAAGCTGTTGCATGTCATATAAATTTCCATATACCTCATGAAGTATGCCCGAAATTCTACACCAGATTACCAGAATCATTTAGTTATATAATAATTGATTCAATCAAGTTGTGTGTATTGACAATGAGCTCACTCCTCAATGCTTACCCTTTTATTTTACTTTTTATTTCTGCAGTGTCTTTGGCCTCTTCAACATTCCTTCAAAATGGTACATGCTTCTTGCATGAAGAGCTTTTTTTCTGTTCTTTTTTTTTGGACCAGTTCACATTCAGTTTATAATGTTTTCGCTTAATATAAGGTTTTTTTTTCAGGTACCCATGGATTTTATTGCTGCTGTTCCAACTTCTGGCAACTAATGTTTCATTGCTGGGACACTTATGTGGCATTTTATCCGGGTTTGCATGTCTGTTTTTATCACAACCTTCCATTATATTTCTATTCCTACTGATAATAAGAAAATATGTGTAATATATGGGAATTGTTTCTGTTGCCTGTCAGACACCCATGGGTTCTTTAACTATTTACTACCCGGACCAATGTTTTATTCTGCTATTGAGAACTCATCCATGCTGGTAAGTTTCACTGCAAAATGACACTGGCAAATGGTCCTGTATAGGTTTTACCTTTATGTGTATGTGATAAGTGGGATCTTCTTTTCTCAGTTTTGTGAAAAATACAAAACAATATTAGTTTTCCTGACACTAAAAAGTCACAAATTTTGGTGATGCAGGCATCTTGTGTTCGGCGACCTAAATTTATATTGTGCAGTGGAGGAGCTTCACATGTTTCCCTGCCGACACACAACACAAATACACCATCCAGGCACGGCTCTTTTAATTTCCAAAGTCCTCTTTTTTTTGTTTTTGGTTTACATCAACATTTATGAATGAGTGGGACTCTTGGTGTGGTGGTGCCTTCATTCTGCAGTGGTTTGGTCTCGGGCAATATGTGGAGAAACCTTTCCTCTTGGATGCCACAAAGGGAAGTAACAGCCGAACAGGTATTTTGTTTACCATTGTAGTTTAGCTTTGTTTTGTTATGTTTTGATATGATTTTTATCTTTAGACTTTCTGATTCACTTTTTTCAATCACAAGTACTAAATTGCTCAATATGAATGGTCATTCATTTACCATGGCTGTGTTATGACAGCAAGCTCAAGTAAATGTGGAACTCTATTGGTTAGTTATCTTTATGATAAAATAATGCAGGCAGCCTCTCAGAACTCTATTGTTTTGATATGTCACCGATTAATTTACCCTCAGATGTGCTTCTATAAGATCAACCCCAATATGATAAGCACCCTGTCCAGATGGTTTTAGGTTATAATCAATCCACTGAACCACCAGTATTATTGTATAATATTATTAAAGACTAGTAGACCACACTGATTGTCACACCATTCTTCAAACCAATGACTGAAACCATCTGCGATTCCCATTTATGATTAGTTGGATTCATGAAATGTGGATAATATTTTCATAGCATTCTGTTATTAAAATTTTTGTTATATGTAAATAGTTGGATTAACATTATAAAGGAAAATGAACACTAATAAGATGGCAATAACGATTTCTTTGGGGAAGACAAGAACAGGTAAAATCAGTTTAATGTTCAAAATAATGAACCAAATCATAAATTTAAACATTTTTTTCAGCCACCTCTAGCATTTGAGGTTTTTGGAGTTTGGACTGAAATAGTTCCTTCATATTGTGCCATCATATGTTCCTAAATTCTTTTCTGCTCTTTTTTTTTTATTTATTGTTTGGTTTGAAAAACTCTTTAATTGTCCCAGAACCATAATTATTCATGAGAATCTATTGATATCGGTTTTGCTATTAATTGCAGCCCACACAAGACAGTAGATTCCCTGGGAGAGGAAGGACACTTGGGTCCATCCGAAATCATGCAGCTTCTCAAAATGATGCTGACTCTGATCTGCAGGCTAGGCTCCTAGATGATAGCACGTACCCTCCGGGAGCAGCTCCAGTGACTAGTGGTCAACGAAATTCAGATGCGAGGTACTTTAATTTCCCATTACAATGCAGTTTAATAGAAATTTTTCCCTCAAGATTCATAATAATAATAATATATATTACTGTATGTCAGAAGGTCCATAATGGTCACCTACTGTTCAATTATCTTGTGTTACACTGCCTTCTTTAAGTAATTTCATCCATTAGGTTGTGAAACATGATTTAATCACTCGTGAATCATGATTTCAGTGTGTAGAAACATTTTTCAAGGAAAGGCTGTTTCATTACTTTTCATAAATTTCACTTTATGAAAACCTGCAATTTTCATGCCATAGATTGAAAACCGTTAAGTCACCTGATTCACGTTCACTATACCGATCGTGTTTGAGATTGAATATCGTGATGAAAACAAAGACCCATCTCTCAGCGTTATAATGTTTGGGTCCTGAATATTCATGAACCTGAATGCTTCTGTCCTTTGGTCTATAAGAAATTTAATTGGCATTCATGCCATGCTAGTCATTTGACAAGGCATCTCGCTTCTCTTGGCAATTTTGCCAACTTGGACCCTGTGTGAGTAATAATATCTCCTTTTCCTTTCCCCCCATCGTCATATCTTTCAGGGAAGTAGCTGTTGAAGCAAGAGGAGTTTCAGCTGTACCCACAATCGATCAGGTTCTCTTCTTTGCTGCTAATTTTAGTCTTCAGTTAGTTTTGGTCTCATACAGCCCACTAAAGTCTCTCTTGTTACTCTGTCATGAGGCAGGGTCCAGATAGCTTTGAAGAGGATATGAGGAAACTTGTAGCAATGGGTTTTGAGAAGGTAAATGATGGTTCTCTCTATCCTTTTGTTTTTCTGTTTTTCAAATGTTGATCTTCTTGCATTATGATCATGGTTGTATCTTCTGTTTCATACTACTGTTGTCATGCATCATGAGTTTTGTGTCTTTAGTGACAGGAAAGCTTTCAAACATAAGATGTTTCATTCTGTCATGACTTTCATGAATGTTTTGATATGGTGCATATACCTGATGTTCTATTGCAGACACAAGTAGAAGTCGCTCTCACTGCTGCAGATGGTGATCCAAATGTCGCTGTGGAAATCCTGATGAGCCAGCAAACATGATTAAGTAATGCTCTATGTTGGTGTGTGTTCGTAATCAATTTCATGCTGTCAAACCAGATCTGCATTTCAATGGACTACTGTTGGATGAATCAGATTACCATGTTCAAAATATATAGAACCACACAAGTTCTTGCTTCACAACAGCTCTCACAGTTCCAGGAGTCAACAATAACAGCTCTCACAAGCAAGTTATACTCAAATGTTGTGGTTATTCTCAGAATCTTTACAGGGGATTCATAGTGTATTATTAGTGTAACTAACAGCATTACACACAATGAAAAGGTCTCTTTCTTACTCGCTTATGTAAAATAACTTGTTTAGAACTAACTTTTAAAATTAATGTTCTCTTGTTTGTGGGGTTTTTCCAATAACTTTGAATTGGCTGTGAAAAACATGTAAACGGTGTGAAGTATGGTTTATTCATGCTTATAGATGTAAAATTATAATTATATTCTATTCAAGTAGAGAAAGTAAAGCAACCAAAAAAATATTCATAAATCATTTGACTATCCCCATGTAGTTATTTTATGTTAGAATAAGCTATTCACGAACTAGAACTGTTGAAGCTAATAGGATGTGATGTGTACTGGATAACAAAAAGGATCCTCTTGTAGCCTTGCGTATTCCACAGAGATTTTCAAGTGATGTCTAAAATTTGAAGTTTTTACAACCAAAATTAGGCAAGAAAAATGAAACTCTTGCTCATAACCCATTATTTAAAAATAAATTTTTTTATTAAAACAAGTCCAAACAAATACTAGAGTTTTTCTTTTTTTTTATTTGGTAAAGAGGTCTATTACTGAGCTTGTATTACTATTATGTATATTAAAAAATGTGTGTGAATACTATTTCTGGAGGCATATATTGTTTCTTAAACCTCCCTAATACACTGTTTTAAAGTATCCGTACTAGTCAGGACTCATTGTCTTATATAATTATCCTGTAACCTTCTGTACATTGGTTTACTTGATTAAAGGACACCATTCGAGCTAGGTTCGTATAATTGAAAATTATTGAAAACAAATACTAGATTTAAAATTGATTATGCAAAAACAATTATTGAAAATTGTAATTTTTAGATATTATTTGTCTAAAATTTGCCTAATAAAAGTTGTTCGTATAAAACTGTTTAATTATATAATTACAGAAATAGTTGTATGAAAACACAAAAGTTGTCTAATTGTACAACATTGCCTCAACTGCCGAGCCTTGGATATCCCAAGAAGCAATGAAGCCATACAAGTACTATAACATTAAAATCATAGTACATCCTGAACCCATTAATTGAAAATATAAGAGTATTTAAATTAACTAGAATTTTAAACACGGCTTCCATCCATTCTGAAATCTGAATCCATCCCGAACCAGCAAATTCACCATCAGATAATTAAAAGCTCATGTCATGCAACATCCGTTGACAATTATTCAAAAAAAAATTTCGTGGGACCGGGACAAACAGGCGAAGGTAGCTTTCCCAGCTCGACCGTAAGGTCAGCCACGGAGAGTCCCCCGATATCAAAAAAAAAAAAAAAAAAAAAAAACCGACGTCAGAATAAAATTAAACACTAACATATCATTCGAAACTATACTCACATGCTCACATAAAATTAAAAAAAAAAAAAAAAAAAAAACTTCATTTGTTGAAGCTAGAGTGTGTGTGGCTTCACGATGACGATGGGACACTTGGCGTGATGCGAAGCTAGAGTGTGTGTGGCTTCACGATGACGATGGGACACTTGGCGTGATGCGAAGCTAGAGTGTGTGTGGCTTCACGATGACGATGGGACACTTGGCGTGATGCGCGCAGTAGTCGCTCACACTCCCTAGAAACACCCTGCAAAATAAACAATCAACACAAATGTTGTTACAGAAACAATTATATTATTTTTTAGTTATATTGATCATTATTACAAAAAGAAATGTGCAAAGACTTCTACCGTAAGGCTGGTGAAGCCAATTAGGATACATGTTCTTAATTATAGTAAACATGATTAAAAGTATACAAAAACAGCTAAATTATTTTTTTATTCTCATAATTAACACAAAAATAAACAATAAAAAAAACTTGTTATGTTGATGGTGAATAAGATTAGGATTTGTTTTAATTATAAAGAAATGAAAAACCAACTAAAACTAAGGCTGCATTTAGAAATTCATTTGAGTGTGATTTTACTTTTTTTTTAAGTGAAAAACACAAATGTATTTTCAGATTAATAAAAAAGTTTGATGTATTTTCGGATTAATAAAAAAGTTTGTTACAAATTTTAATACACAAAATGTTTTTTTTAAAACGCAGAAAATGAGCTTAATCGGATTGATTTAAAAGTCATTTTATTCAAAATCATACTTTTCTAACATGTTTCTAAATGCACCCTAAATAGATATACATTTTGGCGATACAATTACTTCCATTGAATCATGGACTACATATATCCAAATTTATACCAAAATCCCACGTCTTATGTGAAGTGACAAAACTGACACATCCTGGGGAATGATATATACTTTTAAGCATCGACAACGGGCTGGGCCAGCCCATTGAATCAGGGCCCAAGCCGGTGCCATGGGGCAGGCCCGTGGGCCACGACGGCCCAAAGACAAATAACCAGGCCATACCCGTGGTGACTGGCCACTTGGCCAGCCCGAACGGGCCGAGTCCGGGCCGATCATAGGTCAGGCCGGATCAGATTTTGGCCGTACGGATCCATGTCGGGCGGGCCGGGTCTTCGGGCCACCTTTAGTACGTCCATCACTACACTTGGAAATGAAGATAAAAATAGAAGAAAAAGAACCTTTTAATATTGCCGAGTCCACGGCTGCCAACGATGAGGAGGGCCGCCCTGTGCTCCTCCGCGGCCTGGCATATCATCTCCTTCGGATCTCCCTCCAGCACAACCGTATCCACCTCCACCTGGATAACGTTATCCAACCCCTCTCCCGTGGTCAGATGTTCCTGCGAAACTGTTTAAAACGAAGGCAAATAAGAGGACAAAGTAATTACCTGCTTATGACTGCAGAGATCACGAGCCTTGGCGAAGAGCAGCTCCGCGTTCATCTGCTGCGCCTTCTTCACCGATTGCATCACCGGTGACGTCACGTACGCTGCTGATTTAATTTTTCAAATAGTTAGTTACACAATCCTGATTGCATACACACTCGGCAAATGTTTCCATTTCACAGTGTCTCATACACCTCTCTTTAGGTGAGTGTATATCTTGTTAAGTTTTTTTTAGATTTGTTAAATAACTTCATTAAATTCAAAACGAAACAATTTTTTTTTTTTAATTGACGGTTATTAATTTTTAAAACTTAATACGCATCAGAACTGTATTTGAAGTTGTATTTAGTACTGTATTTAACATTATAAAAAAAAATCTTCAGAAGGTTTTAAAAAATTACATAAGCTAACCAATAGTTTAAAAAAAAAAACATCCCTTGTCCGCTGCACGAATTCCGAGGCAGTGGATGGGAAAGAGAGGACACGGCACGGTTTACGAGACGAGGGGGGTGGGCTTACCGGGGCCGACGGGGTAGACGTAAGTGTGGAAGGGCTCCTGTACGTGGACGAGGAGGATGGACCCGGCGACGGACTTTCCGGACGGATCTGAGAAGAGGTGGCGGAGGGCCCACCTGAGTGCGTCGAAGCTCCCCTCGCTCTGGTCCAGCGCCACCACCACCTTCATCTTCCCCGACCCCATCGAATGTCGGCTGCCGCTTCCGCCGCTCTCCGAGGACCTATTGCTATCCTCCTCCCCTTTCTCACTAAACTCCACGCTCCCACTCCCTTCTCCTTCACTCTGCTTCGGCTCCATTTTCGCTTTCACTTCCTTTTCTGCTCTGTTTTTCGTGGGACGACCGTATTTATATGTTCTTTTGTGGAGCGACGGTTTTAGCCCTCGCCGAGACGCCGACGCTTGTCCCTGTAGTGTTCTTATCCATTGGTCAATAAGACGGAAATACCCTTCGTTACGATGCTTCGGGAAAGGGTGAGGGTATGTTGGTCATTTGGATCACAGTCACTGACTCACTGTTATTGCCGCTTGTTTTGTTTTGTCCAGTTTAAGTAGGGGTATTTTCGTAAATGAAACAGACGGATCGATGTCGTCCAACTGATAGCCATGTAATGCCACGTGGCGGATTAGACGAGGGGAAAACCGTGGTTGCATTGAAAAACAGCTGCGCCGCTTGATTGAAAATTCGTATGCGTATTTTAGTATTCTATACCAACGAAATGCAATACTGCGCCGGAAGAGGAACCGGTCTATCTTTTATTGGGCCCCCATCTCTCTTGTACAGGTACGCATCAGTGAAAATATACTACAGCTGCCTGACCCATTGTTCATCCACCCCATCCGGATATTTCAAAAAATAAATAAAAAAAAATTAATTTCAAGATTTATTAACCACCCCCCCCCTTCTTTTTTTTTCTAGGTGACTTTTTTTAGCACATGAATACCCCAAATTGGGGGTTGTTATCCATCATCTACAGTTCTACACATTGTTATGCGTCGCACTGTTAAATTTCATGTATTATTATTCATCAATTTATATTGTTAAATTAACCTACACATTTGGACAGTTTTTGGACCAAAAGACTTTAAAATTATTTATATTTGTCTAATGAAATATATTTTTTTCAATAAATATATAAATAAAAATTGTGATCCTATATGCAATGTACTGAGTCTTGATCCAGAGAATTTTGACTAGGATCCCAAACAGGGGCTTATGAGTTATAGGAAAAAGCATTTGCCCTTATACACTCGTCTCTACCAGATGCTCATGCTCATGGAGCCCGAGTGCACAAACATGGAATCCAAAACAGGGGAGATTCCATTGTTCTATGCTGTAAAGAATGACTCCATGGAATGTGCTGATATCCTGCTGCGCCACGAAGCCAAAACGTCCTCAACATCCGGTTAGACTACAGAAACTTGAGAATTGGATACAAAAAAAAAACGGTGCTAATGTTATTCTATTCATCCTTTGGAATGGAATGCTTGCAGTGGACAGAGAGCAGTGGACTTGGCGAGGTCACAGGAGATGCGGTCCATGCTTTATAAATCCTCCAAATACACCCCCTGTGAGTTCTTTTTTAAAACTCTGCAGCGAGTGTTGGACGAACACTTCCTAATGCATTTCTGATTTTCAAATGCAGGCAATGATGGGAAGGAGAATGAGAGTATCGCCATACATGAAGACCCTACAGAAGATGACTGCTCTACTGAAAGGTGGGTTTGTGCCATTGCCAGTGATTTAGTGTATACTAGAATATACTAGAATAGGCTTAGTACAATGGAGACTGTAACAAAGCCCTTGGTATAAAATAAATTTAAAAAAAAAAAACATATTCAATAATTTGTGCATACCACTTATTCAAATAAATAAGAAATCACTTGCTTCATCTAACCCAAGCTATCACATGATTTGTTAGATTATATAAAGACTTATGTAACGGAGCCCTCATTAAAAGAGAGAAAGTACATGGCAGAGGAGCATTGATGTTGAAATGCTTATTCACTGACATGCCCCCATATATCTCAATCTCTAGACAGCTGAGCAGCCTGAGCTAAAACAAAAATTGTCCTAACAAACCTACAAAAGAAACTGCCCAAGCAAGATGTCCATATAAAAACACAATCATAAAACCCACATATTATGATCAAGAACACCCACCATATGATAAATAAACACCTATAACCCTCATAATCATTAATTGGAATATAATATAACACACGGTTCAGGTGACATCTCTAAATGACCTGCTATTATGGTTGTATTATCTATGTACACAAAACTTCAAGAAATATCAGTGAAAAAGATACAAAATTCCTAATCTTGGGATCGAATGATTGTTGCGATAATCAATCGAAACAACAAGATGAAGGAAGCATGATCAAAATTTCTATAAATTAAACAGGTCCATCACGAATGCTACGTGATGTAGACTTGTAGTATAGACGAACACGGGTGCTCTCATAAGCTCTTTTCCTTCTGTTTCTCCAAGAAAGGTTGGACTCTCTGGTACTGAAGGATCTCCCACATAAGGTGACAGAAGGAGATCTCTGGCCAGAGTGCATTGTGCACGTGCAAGTAAGATCGGCTGCTCTGCCAGAGAAGAAAATTACTTAGGCGAGTCTCACCAGATGTCCTTACAATGATATCAGGATCCGGGCATCCGGAGGTGTACATGTGTGACTCTAAATCAGCAACAGAAATCTCGTCTTCTTTCACATCTTTTGAACTCCGGTTTTGATCGTATTTTTCTTTACAAGCTCCTTGGATTGCATGAACGATCTCGTCTCTAGATGTGTAAGCAATACAGATTGATAACACGGCCCCTTTATTTTCGGCAGTGGCGGCCATTGCTTTCTCTGCTGCTAATCTGACTGACTCACGTAGGAGCCTTAGATTGCCCCAGAAGTTGACCCGGATCCCGTACTTGTTTACAAAGCTCTCCTCTTTTAGCAACCCTTCGATCTTGTCTTGCATTAGATCCATAACGTGCTGGACCTCTTCAGGCGTCCTGTTGAAGTTGTCAATGCTGAAGGCGTATACTGTCACATAATGCACACCCATTTCATAGCAGTATTGGAGAACTGACATGAGAGCTAAAAAACCCATTCGGTGGCCAGCATTGGGTTTCATGCCATGGCATTTGGCATATCTTCGATTCCCATCCATGATGAAGGCAATGTGATTGGGTATTGGACCAATGGAAATTATGCTGTAGACACATCTCCGGAAGAAACTCCAAACACTACCAACAAAATCATATGTGTGGTAGACCTTGCTGCCATGCTCCATTTAGAACCCAAGGCAGTTGTTCTATGGATCCCTGAAGTTCAAAAAGGTCAATGGTGGAATTATATAATTAGTCTAATGCACATGCTAAAACATGTGGTATATCATGCATGAGGTATATATTTTATGATGATAATGTTAAAAATAACATATGCATTGATATGTGAAATTTTCTAATACATTCAATACAAAGAATATATATAATTAAATGAGATATCAATCACAAGTTCACACCAAAGAAATAAAAAACATTCAACAGATTGATTTAATGTAATCAATACTTACTGGTTCAATCACAAGTCATCAGGAGCCATTCACAATCTAATATAGGAAGAATCAACACTGATATACTGGAAGAAGATAAGAATATAAAGAATGACCTTATCCATCTAACAGAGGAGTATTCACTGGTTAATTTCCTGAATACATCCTATGTACATTTCATGCATACATGACTTTTCAATACTTCTCTATATATGGTGTTGATCAGAAGTTTATGTGCATCACTCCCAAAAATACACATATGGCATCATTGGACTTCTAATTAATGATCTACTCACCTTTTTCTGTTTATAAATATGCAACATTTTGGCATCTAACTTGGAAGGAGTTAATGGTTTAAGAATGTGTCTCACTGATAGCCTATTCTTGTTTATAAACTCTTTCTTTGAGTGACAGTGACATAATAATCTTTCATTAAAATATATTCCACAAAACATGATCACTCATTTAGCACACCTAAAAATATTTTTGTACATAACACAAAAGGGGGGGGGGGGTTGTACATAAAACATCAAACTATCACAAAACGAATACAATTCCATTAGATAAAAGATAATATCCAATACAAAGATGAGTGTTCAAAAACATTGAAAAAACAATAACAGTTAAATAACAGTAATAATATCAACAAAAAAAAAATAATAAAATGATAAAAAAAAATTACAAATATCACAAACCAAATAAATGCCATGCGTTACTTCTCTTTATCAAACCAAATCAAATAGATTCTAATATAAAATGAAATAAAAAATAATAGGAGACACCATATCAGGTAGGCCTGTCAACAGGTGAGATTCGGGCCGAACCAGTGTGACCCGACCGACCCAACAGGGGTCCGATGGAACCAGCTCCTGTCCAGGACCCAGCAGACCCTAGACAAATCTGTCCCGGGTCCGATAACCTTTGATAAAATACTTCTGTACTGGTCACCTTCTTTTCATTGAGACAGAAATCCCTTTGCAGTAGTTCTGAATTGATTGAATGCACAACTAAAATTTCTCATTTTTTATCACTTGTATGACTGTATCTCTTCTTTTCACTGAGACTGAAATCCCTTGGTAGTAATTCTGAATTGACTGAAACCCTTAAAAATGCAAAAATAAAATTTTTCATTTCAGGATCTCCATCAGATTAAAATATAAAAAAAATTAATTTATTTTGCCAATCATTTCAAAATGTTGTTATTCCCTAATAAAATACTTCATTTTTACATTTTTTTCCTTAGAAAACTACTATATCTCAAATAAGACATTTTGAGACTGACTGCAACTTGAATTCAAAATTGAGACTCCAATTATTTTTTCATTCCAAGATACTAAGAATTTAAAACCCTACTCAAGGTTCATAGTAGTTCAACACAACCAATGTACTACATTAAAATCTTGAAATTTCAAGGAAGCCTCTAAATGTCCAGAGTTTTGCCGTCGATCTAGTTGTATGTTGTTGGCCTCTCATTTATAGACAACTAAAAAAGACAGCCAACTTGTTAAAATGAACCCCCCAATTCTTCTTCAGAGAGCCTTTACCCTTTGTGAAGACAAGTACTTCAAGCAGAAGTTCACATTCTTGATTGGAGGCAGAGACCCAGAGACCAACGATCAATCGGCTAGGAGGTTCTAGGCTGGAGGCGAAGAGGCTGATGGCCGATGGGGGACTGAGAGATTGAGAAAGTGAGAAGGTGGAGGCCCTTATTTGACATAATGAGATATTAAAATAACCCTAAAAGTGAAAGGTGTTTTGTTTTTTTTGGTCATGAGGGGTTAGGTCCACAGGAGTAGGGCAGGGTGGACCCAGACCCAACCCAATGTTGAAGAGGGTCAGTTAGGTCGGGTCCATACCAGGTCTCAAGTCTTTGATGTCTCCTATTGGGTTAGGTCCGGGTTACAACCTGGCCCGTTGACAAGCCTAATATCAGGTGGACACCCAAAGCAGAAAATTAGAGACAGAGAAAAATTCTACCTGGGCGCGGATACAGCGATGCAAGGTGTCTAGGGGAGATCAACGATTTGGCGATCGGAGGAGAGGGAGATCTGCAAAGAGGGAAGGCCGGTCAAGGTAAAGTGACAGTCTTGATAGAAAGAGCAATAAGTATAATGGTAGTTATATTGAGGACTCTCCAGAATCAAAGCTCTAAAGCAAGGAACGTGAAGAACCGATTCACTTTCTATCTCACACACTCAGTTATAAGCATATTGCTCAAATCTGCGTACACAAACATTTATGCATTTTGGTTCATAGCAATTCAGTCACCTCAAAAACTTTCTATTATGTACCCATTCAGTTACAACACAATCAAAAGTGCATAAAAAGTGAGAATCAGTCAATATCAAATCTTCATGGGAAAACTCAAAACTAGATCATATAAAACAAAAATTATATTTAGTGAAACTAAAAACATTAAAAATAACATTCAACCAAATGAAGAGAAGAAGAATCAGGTCCTAAATGGAGAAGCAAAGTTTTCATGGATAGTAATCAACTTCTACACCCAACTGATAAACAAAAGAAGTGATTTATTTGACACTCATCTTTCCATGATCCACACCATTTACCTTCCCTAGAAGATCCTAACAAACGCATGACGATAACTCATTACAGCATAGTATACAGCATATAGTCCATCAACACAGATCTTTAAACCTACCATCCACAAAATGATGGGAGAAACAGTACGCAGCACATCTTGACCACAGAAATATGTGCGTGTTGCAAAATTATTCTGATTGATATCACAGTGTACTATGAGTAAAAATCTCCCCTCCCTCCATGGTGGACGACATTTCATGCCAGAATCAGTCAATTATGGAATGGGAGATCAGAGAGAACTAACTGATTCCAGCATCTGTGTGTCTCTGTATGTTTTGAAATAAAATATTGTAACAGAGCTTTTTGTCAAACAAGATTCGGAATGTGAATTTATTTCCTAGTTACTCAGACAAAGGGCCTCTAATTATTAGGTGGAACATCTATGGCAGTTCTCATATGTTATGACAAATTAAATCAGCAGTGAATTCGGGAATGACCTCATTTCATTAAGGATATGAATGCTGCCCTGAAGATACATTGGAAGTGAGAATCATTTGAAGATTAATCATGTCAGATGACCGTGATTTTTTAAAGGGAGATAAAATTTAACTATTAGAGATGCCAAAGATACGTGCATTGTGAATCCCCATGCTGATACAGGTTAAACATCACTTTCTTGATGTGCTGCTTATGGCACCATACCTCTATGGGTCTCCTGTTGACTTTTATGCGAAATTCTTCTATTTCTATTAACTCTATGGAAATTATAGAAGAGGTTTGGTGATTGGAATGTGATGAAGTTGAAAGTTCTGCAGAGAGCATGGATATCTATGTGGATAATTGTTGCAGGAGAGGTTATGAAGACTTGGAAACAAATAGAAGATGTAGCATTTGGGGTAGGAACTAATGCATTTATAGGATGTATGAGGCCACATAAATCTACTAATAGTAGTACCATATGTTTCCATTTGTCCTCCTGGTTGGAGATTAGTTATTTTTAATGTAGGTGTCACTTGAAGATCATAGTAAACTGATTCGCTCGTGGAAATGTTCAAGGACATTGTTGTTATTGGTGAGACTAGATGAGGGACTGGCCAGTGACATAAATTGTCTCCTTCTGACAATTTTTTTTTAATGAGACATGGAGCATATTTATGACAAAACTTTGTTGAACAGAAATGATATTCGGCTATATATTGATCCAGAATTTCTCACAGTATACCATAGATTACTAGGTTGATAGCATTAACCATGACTGACAAGCTTCATCAATCATCACATATAGATAGTAGTTGTTGACTTTATGGGTCTCACACCTGATGCCATTTGCTTTTGGGCTCATCTCATACTTAATACAAATGTAGAGCATTTATGCAACTCTAATATGCATCAAGGTACACAATAGCTTATGTGTGCATAATAAGATCTAAACGATTCATTTAATCATAAATATGCATGTGTTGGCTTCAAACTAACGAAAACGTAATAAAATTGGTATCTCATATCACAAAAGCTCTCCATTTATTGTCAACATAGCCCAATACACCTCTCTACACACATTTAAAAAAACTATTTAGTGTAACACTTAATAAGATACATAAGCACAATTTACATGAAGTCATAATGGAATATAATCAATCATAAGGCACCTATGCAAACAAATTCAGCAAAAACAAGACTTCAAGTATGCATTAAGCATGTAAAAACATGTGAAATATAATCATTTTTTTGTTATTTTAATGATATCACACAAGTAGGGCATGAAACAAGCAAAAACCTTCTTTGAAGCATTTTAACAAACACTTCATGTGAATGGAAACAAACAACAACCATTGAATACTTGATATTCATTCCATTAAAGAGAAGATTCAATCCAAGATTAAAACAACAAATAGAGGAGATTAAAGAATGAAGAACCACACTCAAAAGTGATTTTATAAATATTAAACCCTAGGTTAGGGTTTATCCCCAAATTCGGATTAGGGTGTTAATGTGTCCAAACCCTAAATAAAAATAAATCCATACATATCAAGATGAAATGGCTCTATAGGAAACAAAGACTTCATGTTTGAAGTCACAAACAAGCCATAGGATCTCATCTTGATAGGTATGGAAGAAAACAAAATTCCATGATACGGAAAAATACCTTTGGGTTCAGATTTTCTAAGTGATTTTGATCACCTCCTTTGATTTTGCTTCTTGGTTGAACCTCCTCTATTCACTCTTATATATGCACCCAGATTCTCAAACCTTGCATTGAGCTCTTACGTTCAAGATGAGCCTCATTGAATCCAATCCTAACAGATGGGTCAAGGTCACTCTTTAAGTTTACGCTTTTCATGTGGAAATTGGAAAGTCTACAGCAAGCCTCTGGACTTATCATATTTATACCCAAAAATTTGATTTTGTTTTTTTTTAACATCCCTCTCTTTAGAAAGGACAATCCAAGTCTGAACATTATTCTCAACCACCACACAATGATATATGTGGTAAAAATGGCAAGGAATCACAATTTAAGTAGTTCAAAACATCGATAAAATTCATTATTCCGTTTTACTCATGACATTTAAACTATATTATCAAAGACAACAATTAGAAAATAAAATGACAGTCCACTACAATAACTCAAAAAAAGAATCAACAGTACATGCAAAACCCAAATAATCAAAACAAACATAGATTAACCAGATAAATTAAAATTCAGTACCTATCGAACCTCCCAACAATTCCGACAACCTCCAAATGAATCCAAGTCACATAAAAACAAACCTTCTGCACCCAAAATATATAGAAAAAATACATCAATCAATCACCAAAAAAGAAGGCATAATATTGATTAAATATTATGCATTTATAATTAAAACATGTAAAATTGGACTTATTATCTAAATAAAAAATACCAAATGAATCCCCTTGCATGATTTTAAAACATCAAGTAAACTCCCACAATCAACCAAACTCATTCAATTTTTTTTCTTGGTATAACAATTTTAACATCAAAGATGAATTTCAGGAAAACCAAAAAAAAAAATTGAGGGAAATTTGAAAGGAAGAAAACTAACGATTTTAGCATGGAAAAAGAGATCGAGATCAGAATCAAAAGCGATTTTCGCGAGAGATCGAGATTTCTCGAATTGAAAACCACGAAAACGACATGACCACCAAAGAAACCCTAAAGAAAAACTGATTTGAGAGAAACAAAAACTGAACCACCCACCGAAACCCGAGAAACCAAAACGCGGAGCCCTAGAACAACCACCCGCCCCCAAAAAAAAAAAATTTGAACAACAAAACTAAAAATATGAAGGAAAAAAATCAGATGGAGATCCCCGTCTCAAGCGGAGTTCGTATAGAGTGCTCACCGTAGTTGTCAGATGGAGATCGGTCGAATCGATCGGATCTTCGAAAGCTGAGGTTCTTCTCGGCTCGCGCAAGTCACCGACGCAGAAGTTCCAAACGAGGCTGGTCAGTCAGACTATTGTTTATGAGGAAGCACAAGAAACACGAGGAGATTCGTTGTTTCGAGAATCTACCAACGAGTGTTATCGGGACCGTTAAATTGGATGTCAACGGTTTTTATGTTGGGCACATCTATTCCCACCCGTCTATTTGCCTATCCCCCCACCCAGAAACAAGAGAGACCCAAAAAAAAAATTTCATCTCGAAAACAGAACATCGACTACGGCTCACCGACTCCCTCGCCGCCTGATCTCATGGACGGCCTCCTCTCCAACGAGATCGCCTCCTCCACCGCCGAAGCCAAAGCCGAAGCGCAATTAGAGATCGATTTGAAGGTCCTCCTCGCGGAACCGCCCAAAGACGAGGCGGCCGTCGATGTTGAATCGGACAGTGGGCCTGTCACGGCGTGTCCACTGCAGGGATACCTCTTCGGGTCGCCTGTAGAGATGGCGGAGACGAGGACGGCGAAGAAGGAGGAGCTGCTTATCAGGGCGAAGGAGGAGGAGTCGATGAAGCGGAGGCCAAGAGGGTGGCGGCGGAGGAGAAATTGACGGCGGAATCGATCTCGGAGGGGTCGCGGAGGCGCGGGCAGTGAGAACAGGAGAGAGAATGAAAGTGGGTTTATGGTTTGGTCTGTTGTGAATATATACGGTGGTGTATTAAGAAATAACAAAAAAAAACGATGGGTTAAGTTGTATGGTGGGATCAGTTATTAAGATGGTGGCCTAGACCTTCCCTTTATGTTTCAAAGAGTTCGTTTTGATAATCGTGGGCCGACTGGTAAAACATACTCAGTAAGGAAAATGATACTTCTAACTCCAATTACAGACAGCTCAAGTGCAACTCATATTATTTTTTTAAAAAAAAAAATTTATATACTCTTCAATTAAAATATATGTTGTTATATAAAATAATATATACGTTGAGATACAATAAAAAAAAAAATTTTCGTTTTGAAAAATAAAAAAAAATTACGCCATACAGGAACCCAATACACTATAATAATGCATAGAGTTACAAAACAGACTATAAAATGGACTGAGTATACCAACGCTACTCAATAAATAGGGTTGTGTTTTAACAGCGACCCAATATGGATAATGCCACGGGCGTTGTTACACTTTTTTTTTACAATCCAAAATACAATCTGATATACCTCTTTAGAAATTTATTGAAGCATATACTATGTTAGACGATGTATATACCTTATTTTTCTTACACTTACTAAAAATATGTTCATTTAATTCAAAATGGAGCAATGCATACTTTTTATTAAAGTATATTCTTCATTAGATGTATACTATTTTTAAAAACTAAAAACATGTGATCTGAATTTTGATTGGTAAAAATGATTAAGTCTAATATTTTTTTAATATTAATTCCAATAGTAAACAAGTATTGTTCTACTCATGTTACAATAAAAAAAAATTATTTATATAAAAAAGCATGTAAGATGTCAATCCTAAATTAATAATGGGTGTTGTCACACACACGCAGGAAAATATGGGTTTGATGTGAGGAGAGAAGCGGTGTGGATGCTAAAACAATAAAATTGTTTGGATCTACGGTTATGTTTCACCACAGCGGATCCAAACTGTTGTGGTGAACTGAACTATTTTGTATTAAAAAATAATGTTTAATAATAATAATAAACAAATTTTATATAAATTAATTGGTTACATATTCAAAAACTAGTGAAAATGATAGATATACCAAAAAAAAACATGTGAAGTAAAACTCATCAATCGACACTGGCGGAGCCGAGAATTCATTCTACGGGGGGCGACTTTTAACTATAATCTTTAAATTTTTTGCTAAAAATCTGAAATTACAAGAGATGTACGTACAACAACAAAAAATTACACTTTACAATAATTCAAGGACAAAAAATAGTGCCATTGAAACTCATTTATAATTTCAACAAATCTATATAATATAAAGATTCATGAATTACAAAAGATGATCAAACCAAGAATTGTAAATTGTATATAAAAAAAGAGACTAATTATACATTTTACAATAATTAAACTGAAACTATAAGATGTGTACAAAGAATTGACTAGTTACACCCTTTACTTAATTCAAGATTACAAAAAGTATAGTATGTGATCTACATTTCAAGTATTTATCCATAACTATTTCAAAAAAGACATAAATATCTCTATAATATTCAAATTTTAATCAAACTATAAAAAAAACATAATGAGATTGTGACAATAAAAATATAAAAGAAGAAAGAGAAGCTCATATCATCTTCTTTTTTGGCAATCAAACATAATAGATACAAATCTTGTCCCAATTCCTATTCGTATTTGAGATTTATGAGTTTATCCCCCTCAAAAGAACTCATAATGTCAAACATTCATTGCTCATTGTATATAAAAGTTTAATATTTCAAATCCATAAACACATCAAATCTATCAACACATATTCTACATTTCTACCTAATGAACCAATAAAAAAAACCCTAAATCAAATCCTACTAAACCATAGATCAAGAGAGAGAGAGAGATTTGGAGACTTACTGAGTTACTGGGGAGACTAGAGGGGCGAAGGACGGCGGGATGAATGAAGATTGAAGAATAAAAGGTTTCAATTCATTTTTTCACAAAATATTTGGTGGTCGGGTGATTGTGATTCGTGAGTGGGGAAGAAGAGAGGTTGGGTGCACCGGATCGAACGGTTGTGGATGATTTTCACAATATATTTGGTGGACTGTGGTCTTGAAGAGTTGAAGTTAGGATATTCTGGATAGGGCGCCGATATTTCTACCCACAGACTTCTTCAACCCACCCCTCTAAAAAAATAAGAATGTGATTTTTTCAAGAGGTGAACTCAACCTGATTCATTCAATTTTTTAAAGTCATCTATTACGTCACAAGTCGACATCACAGAGTCGAACTGGTCAAAAAGACTTAAAATCCTCTCTATGACCCATTCGACTTTGTGTAGTCATCAGTTATATAGTCTATTCGACATCACATAGTCGAACAAGTTACAGAAATCTAATGCTCTCTATGTGATCCATTTAACTTTATAAAGTCGTTCATTATGCAATGTTTTAAAACCCAATCCAATCTGTCTAGTTGAACCAGTTAAACATTCACCCGCTTTGAATTTCAATTTTGTTTACCCATATAACCCGATGATATAAAAAATCGATAAAACTCAATCAATCCAATAGTTGAATGAACGGTTTTTGTGAACCGGCTACAGGTTGATTATATCGAATGGCTCTTTATTCATAGAAATTATGATTAATCATTTGTTAAAATATGAAATCTAATAAAAAGTTTAGATTTTATATACTAAAATCATGTTATGATGTTAAGTAAAACCTTTATGCAAAGATTTTCTAAAATATCTTATATTTTCTTTTAGTAACGATATTTAAAAAAATTATTGTCTTATAATTATTTCACGGTTCAGATTCTGATCCGGTTGACTCAATAGTTGAATTAGGTCGACATCACATAGTCGAACTGGTCACAGAGACGCTACGGTCCATTTGACTCATGACATAATGGACGACTTCACAAAGAGATATCCAAACACTACATCATGTGATCTGTCTTTCATGATATTGAACAATGCACCATTGTTTGAAGATATCATTTCATTGAGAACGCCATAACACGTGAACACATTATTCAAAACACAAAGTCAACTGGGCAATAAAGAGGGTTTTAGGTCTCTGTGACCAGTTTAATTTTGTGATGTCAACCTGTGACATAATAAACGATTTCACAAAGTAGAATGGGTCACAGAGAAAGCATTAGGTTTTTATGACCTGTTCGACTCTATGATGTCGAATAGAATATATAACTGATGACTACACAAAATCGAGTGGGCCACAAAGAGGACTTTAGGTCTCTGTGACTAGTTCAACTATGTGATATCGACCTATGACATAATGGACGACTTCACAGTTCACAAAGTCGAATTGATCGTGGTGGGTACACTCCTTTAAAAAACCATATTATGATTTTTTAAGAGGGGTGAGGCGAATAGCTACGTAGGTGGGAATATCGGCGCCCTTTTGGATTATTGTTAAAAGTCAAGGAGGGTGATTAAGGCTCCGTTTGATTGTGCGATTTGGGACGATTCCGTTTTTTGAAAATTAAAATCTCAAAAGCATGCAACCAAACGAGGCGGATTCCAGCGGAATCAAAAGCTGGATTCCTTTTAATTTCTCTCTCGAAATCCGTGTTTTGAAAAACTCAGAAACTGCGATTTTCGGTCGGAATTGATTTTTTGAATTAAAAAGTAATTTTCTCTATCAAACATTAAACTCCTTTCAAATATTGATTCCTGAATTTAAAAAAACCATCCTAAAAAAGTCAACGTCTAAAATCATCTTAAAAAGCAGCTTTATTCCAAAAGCTACTTTTGAATCTGTGTTTTCAAACGGACCCGGCTCCGTTTGGAAACACAGATTGAAAAGTAGATTTTGGAATAAAGCTGCTTTTTAAGATAATTTTAAACCTTGACTTTTTTTAGATGTTTTTTTTTTAATTCAGGAATCAATATTTGGAAGGAGTTTAATGTTTGATAGAAAAAGTTGCTTTTCAATTCAAAAAATCGATTCCGATCAATAATCGTTCTTTTTGAGATTTTAAAAACACGGATTTCAATAGAGAAATTAAAAGGAATTCAACTTTTGATTCCGCCGGAATCCGACCCGTTGGCTTGCGCGTTTGAGGATTTTCAGCTTTTCAGAAAGTGGAATCCGTCCAAACGCGCAATCAAACGGAGTTTTTTTTTAGTATATATATATAAATTAAAAAAAAACTGATTGGGGATGCCTCCGCCGCTGTCAATCGATGCTTTCAAAATACTTTTTTCAATGCATAGAGCAGCTCTATCTACACGACACGTCGACAGGAACCCAGCACACTTTTATTGCTGCAGTCTGGGTTCCTGTCGACGTATCGAGGACGACCAGAATTTTTTCAAAGAACCGGCTATATATACTTCAATTCAAGCCTCCCAAACAACGATCATGGCAACCTTGAATAGGGATACGGGTGTGATTCAAGGCTAAATAAATAAATTTGGAATGATAACAAGTTTAGTCGTATTTTTTTTCTGTTTTTTTTTTCTTGGCATATATCATAGGTGTAGTGTAGAACGAGAGATGGTGGGTTTAGAATATTTTGGGTTTTGATTATATAAATCGGTGGGTTTAGGAATAACAAATATGCAGGTTGGTGGATTTAAATAGGTGGGGGGATGGTTTCAACAAAATGCATGGTAGGGATAGAGCTGCTCAAGCTATATTCTCATCTATTCATCAGCACGTGACACACCACTAACCAATGGAATTTAAAAAAAAGCACTAATTAATGAACATTGAATAAAACAAGAGAGGATAATAATAAAATCAGAAATCATGACTACAAAATGAGATTCCTCAAACAATTCGATGACAACCATGAAAGGGAGAAATCGAGGCGAGGTTGACTTGCAAAACGTTAATATTTGATTTTACAGCATATTTTACACTCTCACTTATGCGCTATGACAACGTAATATATATTACACTATTATAGTGTATAGGATTCTATTATTGTATAAAACTCAAATTTTTTTTATTTTCTTACTATGAAAAAAAACACACTTTTATTTCATATAATAGTATATACTTTAAAAGTGAGTGATTTTTTTTAAAAAAAAACACAGTGAACTGCAATTGGGACTGTCTGTATTGCCCGTATCTTTTTCCGTTGATTTTTATGGTAATCAAGGATTTTAAAAAACAAAAATTTCGGTCAGGCTCTAGCCCGGCCCATTTCACATTTATGGCCCGCCCAGTCATCTATCTGAACATTGAATCAACCTATCCTATTAGTAATACAGTATAAAATATTTTATTAACATTTATAATATATACAAAATATAAAAAAAGGAATAAATGATTAAATATATAGAATAAGTAAAAAAATTATATAATGATACATTATTATTTTATTATGGTATTAAATCAATCAAATAATTCATTATCATAATATTATCAACTAATATATACGCGTATCACCACCTAAAATGAACTTCAATACAAAAATATATTATCAAATTCATGACCATATCTCAAAGAATATTATATAATATCTTGCTTGTTAATTTCAATATTATTTCAACACAAGCTAAATGAAACCACAAATTTACCTGCCAGCCATGAAAGTCATCCATCTGATGCCATATGTGGCATATCTGCTCTGACATCCCATGGCACTGAAAACTTAGCCTTAACTCAAGAATCAATTTCTAGTCAGTTTATTCTTTGAATGAACTGAACACCTTGTTGAAAGGCCAACTTTCATGTGGACTCCCATCATTGAACACAACCAGATTAAATCATCTGCATATAGGAGATGACTAATGGATAGATACCCCTTCCTTAGTGGCTTGTAATGTCCTTGCTAGACTTCATTGAATAATTGAGCCCCTCCATTTTCTGTGATTTCCTCATCCTTGAATAGGGCTGGTAAAACGAACCAAGCCATTCAGGCTCGGCTCGGGCTTGACTCGGTTTGAGCTCGTTCAGGCTCGTTCATTTAGACAAATGAGCGAGCTTGAACACGTTTTAAAACTCGGTTAGGCTCAGAACCTGTATCGAGCTTCATTTTATATTCAAATTCGACTCGTTTGTGTTATTAAAACTTAGTTGAAGCTTAACTAAACTCCTTTATAAAATCAGAATATTAAATTAATACAAAGTTACGCTCGTTTAAGCTCATGAACTTGACTCATTTAGGCTAAAATTTTATTTTCAATCCCTAAAAACCCTAATGAAAAAAAACGCTAAGTTCGTTAAGGCTCGTGAGCTCGGCTCGACTCGTTTACCACCCCTATCCTTGAACATTGCTGCAGAGAAACCCATTGTCTTCTTCTGAAAACTTAGCTGGGAGCATCTGAATTTGCTGGGGTCTTCAAGTCCCCTGTTCAGCATCCCTTTGTAGCAATTCAACATTTCAGTCTTTAGTTCCTGAAACTCAGTTAATGTAACCCCTTCTTCAATCATTGATTTCCTAATTTGCCTTCCTTGTGGCCATCACTGCATACAAAAACTTAAAGCCTCTATATCAGCCCATAATTGAGCTATTTCTGGTCTCTAACAAACCCACAATGAGTGAATCGGTTTGATGGTAAATTGTTTGATATGATCAAATACCTTTTACCATCCTTTATTTAAAAAATTTCTTAAAATACATCAAAACAAAGACTACATTTTGAAATGTGACGTATATTTAGAAAAATACTCACAATACATTGAACAAATATGACACACCTAACATAATGCTTTCTACTAATAAATAACAAGAAGGTTTCACAATAATACATACTTCGCTGTCCAAAACTGAAGAACAATTTAAAAACTTAATTCAATGTCTCTTATAGTTTAAAGGAGAGATAAATCAGTAGAAACTCTTGGCTTCTCCAATCATAATTCAATCAAGACTAATCAAAATTCATTGTAATTCCCCACTCACATGTAACATCAATCATGCCTGGCCATTTTTGCTCCCTCCCTGCAAAAATTAAACAAACAGACTTGAAATATATGAATTATATATCTCAACAAGCAGTGCACATGCCCTGGTATTTGATTTGTTAATTGATGATGTTACCTTTGCTTTAGACTTCTTCGCTTTGGCATCAGTTGGTGGGGGAGTGTTTTTGAAAGGGAGGAAGGTGATGCCACACATGAAAGGCTGTAAGGCCTGCGGAACCTCAACCCCGTCTTCCTTCTGGTAGTTCTCAAGTATGGCACAGATGGTCCTCTCTGTTGCTGTTAAGGTTGAGTTCAACAAATGAACATGCAGCTTCGCTTGTTCGTCGCTCTGCAATAAAAGAAACATAAAAACATGTTTCCCATTTAGAACCAGTCTGAAACCAATTTTCAAATACAGTTGTTTCGTAAAAGCCACTCTCAACCAGCTTTTGGATCATGATTTAGTGATCAGAAAATTGTTCAATTTGTGACCCGGACCAATTACAAGTTTACAAGTGGACATGTCAACATATCACATGATATAGATGCTATCATTTTTATGATTGGTTTACATCAGTCTGGGTCAAAAAAAAAAGCAATTTTTTTTGTTAGATCATTTTCCTAAAAAAAGCCCATTTAAAACCAATAATCTGAAAACTGAATTTGCAAAAGCAAAATCAGATTGATGATTGATTCCAAATAGGGTCCTAACTCCGTAAAGTTTCAAAAAAAAAATGCCAAGATTGTGTAGAAGAGCGTTTTTTTTTTTTTTTTGGGGGGGGGGGGGGGGGAGTGAATGATCCATGCCTTGGTCTGCCCATATCGGATTTCGAGATTTCTCGACTGGAAGTCCGTGCAATTCGAACACGACACAAGCTCTCTGTATGTCTTGGATGCCGGAAACCATCCTTCCAAATCATACTTCTTCGCAGCCGCATCATTCAAAGCACCAGACACAATCGATACTACTTGATAGGGGATATTTAGCTGTAGGAAACCATGTTGACATCAGGCAACTTGTTACGGGGCTCAGGAGTAAATGATTAAAAAAAAGTTTTCAAGGAAGTCGAACCTCCTTGTAGAAGTCTTCCGAGTTCTTTATCATTTCTTCGTGCATCTCCCAAGATTCATCACCATTGGGACTGGTCATACAGAACTGCTCCACTTTCTCGAACTGGTGTACCCTAAAAATGCCTAACGTATCTCGTCCATGTGAACCAGCTTCTTTACGAAAACAAGTCGAATATCCAGCATACCTGTACATGTATACAGTGTGTTGATATGATGTTCCATTGTAATCACAAGTTCATAACAGAAAAAATGCAATACATAATGAGATTATTATTAACCTTATTGGTAGTTCAGAAGGATGAAATCGGTCTCCCATATGATAAGCACATAATGGCTGTTCAGAAGTGGCAATCAGATACTTGTCATCTCCCTCACCTGTTACCTGATGGAAATTAAAACTATCAATCAGAGTCTTGGAAATCAAGTAGCAACAAAAATATTTCATGTTTATATTCTATAAAGGTGCCAGAAGTGAAAAATATAAAATAAAGGGAACAGGATTCTGATTTAGATATCTCCATATCTCACAGAATTCTGGACAATCATGCTGATGTTTAAATGTTTCTAAAACAATTCTTGATAGTCACCATATAACAAAATTAGCAAGCACATCAAATATGTTTCCTTTCTTTATGAATTTAGAGCAAATGATCTATTTATGTGGAATGAGTACTGGTTCATCAGAAAATCGCCTAGGGACAAGGAAATGATGGTAATTTTAATCGTACTTTTAGCTTTAATTTCCTGGCAGACTGGACGGGGGTTCACGAGGTGATATTTAAGAAACAACAATGACACGATTAAGCATTTCTTATCCAGTAAGCAATGTAAAACGTATTAAGCATATCAACCAGAGCAGAAAAGGTACCAACTTCAAGAAATAGTAACAAATACCTTATATAGCTCTTCATCAAACTGGCTTAGCTGAGCACACTTGGCCATGATGTCCTTTCTCATGAAGAAGGGAGTCTGTAGTGGTGTGTAATTTCGTTTCGACAAAAATGCCAGGCCAAAGCTTATCAATGCCTGGTTGAGAAGAGCGCCAGCACCAACCAAGTAGTAACCTCTTCCCCCAGCTACATTAGTGCCTGCGCTTGAGGAGGACAACAAACAGGGTAATGAAGTGGCATCATCAGTACAGTACCACTTATGAAAATAACTATTTTGTACCAAAGAAAACAACAGCCTCGTTTGACAAAACAGTGGCATTCTTTTTACATATTCAAATGATGACAGTGGGCACAACATGGGAAAGTCAGCAAGAGAAACCAGAACTCCATTCTGGAGCAACCTACACATTTACCTTAAACTTCATATTCTTTAACATCAAATGAATGTCTTTGAGATCAATAACAGATAATTAATAGCAGCCTTACATCTATTAGATGAAACTCATGACCATCCAATCCAATTCAAGTGGAATGTACATGTTTTACAGCGCAAATTCAATAATCAAAGCAACTATAAACAATGAAAACTACGTCAGACAGAAATCCAGACCAGCTTCAGCAGTTGTAAATATTTGTCCTGGGTGTAATATAATCAATTCAACGGTAAGGCAATAGCACATGCATTTAACTCAAAATAGTTTTTCCTTCATCATATCATGCTCGGCTTTTGGATAATTTTCTCACTAGATGAAATCACTAAAAACCAAAATCATATAGAGAGATCCAAACTGGCATTATCATTAGCTTGATGCACCTTTTTTTTACTAAAAATGGCAGGCATCCAGCCTCGATTTTATTAAATGGAAGAGATGACCAATTTTTACAAACAAAACACGGATAATAAAAGAAAAGCACACCAAATCCTGACCGAACCACAGTAGAGGAGGGGTCTGCCGTAGTTTTGACCACCCTACCATGCCTCAATGCCTAGTTTTGGCCAACCTACCATGCCCCAATGCCTTTCTCCTCGATCACTGATTTGCCACACGAGTACATCACACTACTTGCTCTTGTGCAAAAATGACTCTCGATCCTTGATGAACCAGATTACGATCTCCCAAATGTTTTCTACACAAAGCCTCTCACCCTTGAACAATTGTTTCAATGATAATGTGAAGGGAGTATTTAGTAGAGAGGTGCAAATTTCTTAACCACTAAAAATCCAAGGAAAGTTATGTACAATATTAGCAAAGGACAATCCAAAGAAATTCATTACATTCACATCGACGATATTTACTAAGTGTTTTCAAGTTACTGACTTGCACAACATATTTGATAGATCATAAATAATTCCCTCATTTTCTAGGGGAAAAGGGAGCTTAAATAAATGAGGAAGACAAATCATGCATTATAAATTGTCAAAATATCCAATGAAAGCAAATTAAGAAATGAACAATAACTTGTATCAACTAATAAATTATGTGGAAAGAATTTCATGTAGTACTTGTTCACATTGACCAAAATAATAAATTACAGTGAACATGAATTTTTTTCATATGCATATCTGATAGCCATATCTGTGGCCGCTGCCCAAATGAAAAATAGTCCATCCTTCACTTCTTCAACCTAAGATATTCTCCAACCAAAATTCAGGTGAGTTCTACGATCATAGAAGCATTTGCTATATAGTGGTTGGAACCAATTAATCACTGCATCCTGCAATGTCAGTACAATGCAAATACAGATCGAATGCAAGTGACCTTTACATACTAACAAATCTATCAGAGGATCAAGTGCAAGTACTGAGCCTAATACCAAAGTAAAACCTTGACAATAATAAACCGAATGCGGACCTTTTGAAAGATTCGCAATCCCCAGTAGCTCGACAAGTTCTACGTGGTTTTTCAGGCCTTCTTCTGTTCTCCGCTCCCCCCATGTTCGAACCACAGCATTATTTGCCTATGCCAGGTACCAATACAAGGACCAGCAATTAAAAATTCCAAATTTAATAATCTGAAGATATATTCAGACAAAATTAGAATCAAATGAAACAACTTTGCATACTTCATCGTCACTGATCGGGACGGAGTCATGAACGAGGTTCCCGATCTTGTCCAGCTTCGCTTCCAGCTCCGCCTTGGCGTTCTGCACATCCACCACCTTCTCCGCTGTCAACCTCTTGTTCTCTTCAGTGCTCTCGATCATCTTCGAAGCGTCCTCCTTCGCCTATACAAACCAAGATCCAAGACCTCTAAAAACCATTAAAAAAACAGCACAAAAAAAACATGATGCCGAGAAAACTCACTATTTTGAGACGGGCGACTTCTTTGTTGATCTTGTTGAACTCCTTTCGAAGCGCTTCCAGCTCGAATTGGCCTGGACAGAGAGAAACAGATGACAAATTGAAACAGAGATCCTGATAAAGAAGATAAACAAGCTGAACTTACGCTCCCTCCATTGTTTGTCGAGCTGGATGACTTCGTCGACGATGTCAACGCTACCGAACCTGCGGCGTTGGGACTCCCGGACCCTCTCCGGATCGAAACCCTTCTCCGTTCGGAAGATGTTGATGTCGAGCATCTTCGATGGCTGTCGATGGAGAAGAAGGAAAGATTTTCGAGCCTTTGTAAACCCTAAAATGGAGATTCTGACTTCGATTGAGTTTTTTTTTTTTTAGGTCGGGTTGGTTACTGTGCTGAACCCGGGTCGGTTCTCTTTTTTGGCCTCTATTTCCCTTGTCTCTAATTACACCCTTCAAATTAAGGTACACACCCTCAATAAATAGATAGTGTACAAAAGATTCATTTATATTTAAATATTATGCACATCCTATTATTTAAACACCCACTATTTTCTTTTACAAAAAAACTCTATATGTTGTACACCCTCTCCACAATCGTAAAACTCTTTATTTTCTGCATACACAAGAGAACGCACAGAGAAGGAGGAGTAGTCGGTCGATTGAAGTGGCGAAGGAAGAGGTTCGGCTAGCAACGTGGTGGTGTGGCAGCACATGCAATGAATTTCACGTACTCAATAAATTCGGCTCGAAAATCATCACGGCATGGAGGCCCCAAAGAACGTTAAGGTAAAAACTTGCATTTGGATTTGTGTTCCTCCATATTTATATATGTTAGGGTTTGAGAATTTCTATAGAATGTGTCTCTATGATCTTATATGCATATTCACAATTTGGAATCTGTGCAACAATAGCAGTGTCGATATTCTATATTTATGTCGACATTGCTTGTGTTGTGGGGCTAAACCCGTGCAACAATATCAATGTTGATATTATATATTATGTCAACATTGCTTGTGTCGCGGGATCATAGAATTGAACCCGTAGCATTTGAAACTTGTGCGACAATAGCAATGTCGATATTTTGTGTATAGGTCGATAATGCGTGTGTCGCATGAATCACAAAATTGAACCTGTAACATCTGGAACATGTGCGACAATATTAGTGTCGTTATTTTGTGTATATGTTGATAATGTTTGTGTCGCGGGGATCACAAAACTGAACATGTAGTATCTGGAACCTGTGCGACAATAGCAATGCCGATATTTTGTGTATATGTCGATAATGCATGTGTCGCAGGGATCACAAAATTGAACCCACAGCATCTGGAACCTATGCTATCACAAAAATAAATAAATCTTATGCTATCACAAAAATAAATAAATCTTATATCTAACCATTATATTATATCATATCATTCAATCTCAAAAAAAATCTCTCTTCATATTATATCAATCCATTCCTAAGAATATCATAATGGAAAGATGAGAAATGTCAAGGGAAGGGCGTTTAGAGATGCTGGATGGAGAAGGAGAGCGCGAATGGATGACATATGCACAGGGAGGCTTATAAGGTGTCCACAATGAGAGATGTGGTAGAGGGTTTAGGGTTTGAAAGAGATGATGATCATGACGAGACGACGGAAAGGAAGAGCACGGACAGCTAAATAATCCATGGTGAGAGAGAGCACGGGAAGGCTCGGCTGTCGACGGCTAGTGAGAGAGTGGGACGGCCGGATGTTGACAACGAGAAGGGTGGTAGAGAGAGTAGGGTTTTTGTTATTTTCTTTTGTAAGGTTGGGTGTGCAATGAAAACCCAATGCCTCATATATATAATATGGGTGTTTAAAGAAATATGATTGATTTTGGTTAGGTGTGCAAAAATTGAGTGTGCACCTAAAAAAGAGGGATGCAATTAGAGGCACCCATTTCCCTTTCTTTCCGATACACACCCATTATTTATTTACATACAATCTAAATAAAGAGCGATGATACACGCAATCCTTTTTGTAGCCTATTTTATAACCTCATACGTCTTCCTATCATAGTATATGACTCAATTTTTTTTTATTTTTTCATTATGAAAAAAAATACTAATATATCTTAGTATATACTTCATTTCATATAAAAACATGCATTTCAAAAGATAAATGTATGATTTAAAAGAAAAAAGAAAAACTGGATGAACTGCAATTAGGGCCGCAATGGGGGTTGTTAGGGATGCAACTTAGGTCTGGTTAAATCCAATTTTTACATGGGTTGAGTTAGCCAAATCAGGTTCGGGTTCGAGTTGGCCAATTCGGGTTGACTCACAAATCGGGTTGGATTCGGATTGGCCTTACTCACAACCCGACCCAATCCAAACCTGTAAACATAAGGCCGTTCATTTTGTAGCTTATAATCAGGACAATCCAAATTTTAGGTAAGCCTAACTAATCTTACGGGTTGGGTTCGGGTTCGGGTCAACCCGAACCCAACCCGCCCGAGTTGCAGCCCTAGGGGCTGTGTGTATCGGAATAAATTATGTTTTTTAAACACTCCAAATAAATTATATTTTTTAGACACTCCAAATAGGCTTGTCGGATGCGGAGCGGATATGTTCATATCTGTATCCGTATCCCAATTAGATATTTGGAAAAAAAAATTATCCGATATCCGATGAATATTTCAAAACATATATCCGTATCCGATTTGAACATTCAGATACATATTCGGATAATATCCAAAATATCTGAAACATTATAAAATCCACCAAATATAAAAAAAAACATAGATCCTTGTATTGTTAAAATCTATCAAAGATATAAAACATAAATCCAAATATTCATGTTAGGAATGAGAAAATTAAATCATCTAGAGAAAAAATAAAATAAAATGAGATAGAAATCCATGTTACACTGGTTAGAAAATTTAAAGAACAACAGACCGAAAGTGATATGAGTTGTAGAGGTGGATCTGTAAAGAAGAAGAGGACCAACGTTGTGTGTTGCCGTTTGCGTGAGATGGAGAGAGATCCACAAGCGACAGTGTGTGAAGTTATTGTATATGTTTTTTTAGACGGCGAGCCCAACCTATTTGCCTAATAAAAGTTTGTGGAAGTGTTATCCTAATATCTGAGCCGTTCAATTTTAATCCAAGGGCTGAGATTTAATCTTGTTAAATATGTTAATAGATATTTATAGGATATGGATATTGTTCGGATCAGATATCCAAAATTTCTTGGATATAGATTTTTTTCGGATACGAATACAGATTTTTCAGATATCGGATATTTTCTGTATTTTCATATACAAATTCGGAACGAATACGGATATTTTTCAGACAATTGACATACTTAATTTTAAATAAATGAATCTTACAAAAAAATTCATTTACGTTGGTTATGCAAGAGTGAGAGAGCATCATGGGGAGGGGACAGAGGAGAGCAGGACTTTGATGCCCTCCACCACCTTAACTGCACGACTACCATGTTCTCTCCTACCTTGACCTGTCCAAGCCCAACCATGTCAGGCTCAAGCACTTCCTCTTCCTCCTCTCCTCCCTCCACCACCATGTCATCCTGGGGGTTTTCAGTCTTAACGATTTCACACACTGCTCATCTTATTTTGTATTTTTCTAATGCTATATACTTACCCAATAAACATACGTGGTTATGTTATGGAAAATAGTATACATTTCAAACGAATTGAACATGTCTTTTCATATTTTCTAATGTAGTATGTATATATATTAGGAGGATAACGTTATGTACAACTATGTTTGCAGCTTTATTTTTAGTCTACATGTATTTTAATTTTTTTTTAAATAGTATATCTCATTTAATGAGATACATAATTTTATAAGAAATAAAGCATTCACTCTAATGAATTGCATGAATGCATTTATAAAAAAAATGAAAAAAATTTCTCAATGCATGTACCTTGTTAATTTGAATATATGTTTCAGTAATTTTCTATCGATGCATATATGACTGAAAAAAACTGTATAACAACACTGATATATTAGTATTAGTATTAAAGTGCAAATATCTTTGCATTAAACAGATGATATATTGTATCTTTCTAATGAATATAATAATATGCGCGAGCGCGCATATTTTTTATTATATTTTTATATTTTATATATATATATATATATGCGTGCGGCGAACGGCGGGTGCGGCATATCACGGGCCATCGATCACGGGTCCATCGCATCGAACGATCGGGTGCAAACCGTTGGATGCGATGGACCCGCGATAGTCCACGTCGCGGCCGCAACCGTTCGCCGCAAATTTTTCATATATATATATATATACACACACGCTTGGGGCAAAAAATAGTCCTAAAAATTACAGTTACAAACCATAGATATAGCCCACCTTGTGCTATTGATATTTAACTATAAGTGGCATACAAGATATTTATATAATCGAATTATATCTAGGTGACATAAATGTTTGTATTGTCATTGGTCAACCAGAGGAGAGGATGCTAGACCAAGTGGACAAGTTATACAATTCCAAAATCCAATCATATCCAAACCTCTCTACGTGTGTTAATGTTTACCGATCCTCAAGTCCACGCTTAACATGTGTTAAGTAACATTAGATTCTATCTCAATTTGGAATAAAGGAATTAGATTATTCAGTATAAATAACTATATCAATAGACTAATTTTCTATTGATTGTATTTTTAGTTATTTTTATCATAAGGAAGTGATGAAGTATTTATTGTTATTAAGATTAAAAGATTGACACATGAGCTAAATGATTTACAAGAGATGTAAATGTGATTTGAAATGGATCTTTATATTAATGATATAGTTTGAGTGTATTAACATAATTCCATTGGACTTAGGTAGTGTTTGGTTATATAATTTGACAGCTTTTGCGTTTGCAGGAAGTTGCATTTTGTAATTGTGCAACAAAAAAAAATTGGAGCAGTGTCCTGCAGATAGATTTTAGATAAATAATACTGAAAAACTAAGGGGCAGTTTCCTACATAATCAATTTTAAAATCCAGCATATGTAGAAAATCAATTTTGTAATTGTACGTGCAACCAAACGCTGCCTTAAAATATCAACGACACTTTCCTCTTCTTACTATGACATATCAGTGCCAGGTTAGTTCTGTTATCAAAACAAATTTTTTATTCCACCTTATCCACCGTTATTCTACATCTATTATGTTATTTGGTTTTGGATAATGGAAAAAAAACATGAAATAACAAAGGTCATAGGCTCACAGCAGTATTCTGGTTTCCATGGGTTTCTTTTTAGTATAAAATGAAATGATTACTTGAGAATTCATTGATTGATAAGAAAAACAACTTGTTCCAGGTTATTGGAGTCTCCCTTGATCTAACAACTGTAATGTGATCTAACAACTGTAATGCGTTCATATAGTTAGAACATGGAAATCAATGCCATTCACTTTCATTAACGACCAAGAATTGGGTTTGAAGCAACGTTTAAAAATTCGATCTCAAAAAATAAATTAATAACTAAAAGTTGTTTTACACTTTTTTTAAAAGTTGAGAACTTGAGATCACAAGAGAGTAAGAAGATTTGAAAATGAGTGTACATTCAAATGAATATCATAAAAACTGAATCTCCAAAGGCTACACAAATAAGTTTTCAAACATTGTCTTAATCATTGAAGGTTGTTTAGATTTTATCATTATGGAAGTTAATCTATATTCTAGATTTTCATGAATGGGTGTCCAAGTCATTTCAATTTTCAAATATAACATGAAGATTATTCATGGTAGAATAAACTTAAAAAAAGAAAAAAAAACATTGTCACCTTAATTTAACATATTCTACTGCACAAGAAATCAAATGAGCTTGATATTTATTTAGATAATTTTGTTAATCTTTCATCACCTTAGATGGTATTGGTTTGATTAAAAAGATTTATTTTCAATCATGAAGAAGCAATGAAAACAGTTTTTTCCTTATTACAGGAAGTTTCATGTTTGCATTTTTTTTAACCACCAAACAACATAATTAACAAACATTGTTTTTTTTTTTAAATGCCACTCATGTATCTGTTCATCGTTACATTGTAATTAATTGACCCATGGTTTCCATTCTCAATAAACAAGGTTTATTTCACCAATTGGGACCAATTTTATGACAAATATAATTTGCACCAAAAAAAATAAAAACAAAATTACATGACAGATTCATACATGATTAATGTACAAAAATTAACTAAAGGATGGAAAGTGTAATGCTTTTCATTCTAAAAAAAGAATGTGGTCCATTATATTACAGCCTATCAAATTTGTGATTATATCTTACTAGAAGTCCTCTCTCTCTCTCATTGTTTCACAAAATCTGATCAAATCCACTGTGAAAATATTCCAAGCAATTTAAATCTCAATATAATTCCAATTTGGATTAAAAGTGACGTGTGAGATCAAATGTGTGCAAATAAAAACACAGGCTATTTTTTTCCTTTATTTGGTTTGTAAATAAGTTGATGGTGCATTTAGAAACAAGTTTGAATTATTCAAACTCATTTCCGAACGCCCAGTTCTTCATTTAAAAAAAAAGACAAATAATTTATAGTTAAAAAACGTATTTTTAATAAGTTAACAAAAGCATACTTATTGAAAAACTTTTTTAAATATGCTTAAAGTGAAAAACTGTTTTTCAAATTATGCTTAAAATAAAAACGAACAATAATGAAAAAAAATTGATTGTGAGTATTCCTATTTTAATTTACTCATTTGATTACCAAATTAATGTTATTCCGACAAGTGTAAATGCAATTATGTCAAACAATGAAGTTGCGCAAGTTCTTCACTTTAACGATCGAAAAAAGAATTGATTAAATTATATGGTGTCTGACTCATAGTCATCATGCATCAAAGAATGATCTTGATTATCAAATGATTGAACAACCGAGATTAATTTCTTTATGATACTTAGTTGAAATTCATAAAAAGAATATAGTGAATCATGAGTTCAATGGGTCCTATTTAGCAGAAAAATGGATATTCCTTACTAATTATCGGACAATCACTTATTCAAAAATCCCATCCCGTGGAAAACCCTTTTTACTCCGCTTATACTTACCCCCCTCAAAGTGTATTTTATTGATAGGTTCTATAGGAACTGGACGATCACATTTGATCAATATACCTATTGAGTGTACATACAAAATTTAGATTGTATCTTGATTGTTAGGGCAAAAATCCACCACACATTATATATCATAGCCATACATTATATGGACGGCCGAGATCAGATGGAACAGAAGAAGAGAAACATCTTGATCATTTGAGCGCACCGTAATTTGAAACAGCCATAACTTTTAAACCGTAGATCAGAATCACTATTATAATATGTCTATGCGTTCGTATCGACGAGCCCTACAAGAGTAATAGAAAATTTCACTATGGAAATTATTGGAGCGTTCTGAGATCGTCTTGGATATCAAATCGACGGTTGAAAGTTATTTTTTCTATTTTTGGCAATTTTGAGTTTGTTAGGATTTTATGCATTTGTTAAGATTTATTACATTTAGATTTGAATTTCAAATATTAGTTTGAATTCGAATTTGAATATTAGTTAGGATTACATGGAGATGCATTAGTTATTTTTGCATATTTAAATAATCTGTTAGGATCATAGTTAGTTTATATTGGAAAAATCAATTGAGCTCCTAATATGTTAAGGATTCTCTTCTATAAATAGGTATGTAAATCAATTTATTAGTTAGATTATTGATTATTAGAATTTGTTTATCTTCTCTACTGTATTTTGTTAGGAGGACTAACATTTACATAGAACTTCTAATTATCTGGTATTTCGTCAGATGAAATCAACAGATCTTTAAAGCCCAACGTTCCTGGTATTTTGCCTGAAGAATCAATAATGTCGCTGGAGCCTGCGAATTCGTTTCTTAGATCGAATTAGCAGAATAGCATGATCCCCACGCAGCATCATATAGCAAAGATCAATCAAGGCACTCTATAAGAGAGACATGGCCATACTTCTCTGTGTGCATTGTGTAATGGATTAACAATCATTGAGATAAATACTTGTATGGATATTGTTCTAAATGCATGTTTGTTATATCTAGCTAGCTAGGGTTCGGCTTTGAAGGGTTGTTTGGTAATTTATTTGAAAAATATGATTATGTATAAAGAAACTTTAGGGTGCGTTTGATTGCACGATTGTAAAATTAATTATACAAGGAATATGTATTTTCAAAATTAAAATTGATTTTGCAAGAAGCTCACCCCCCAGCTTTCTGAAATCGCTGTTTTTTTACACTAATTATTAGAAATATGTTTGCATGAAACTACTATAGTAAAACTGTTTAATTGCACAAAGTAGGAAAATAACTTTTTACAATCGTAAAAGTTGTGCAATCGCAACCAAACGCACCATAATAAAAATCAATCACTAAGAAGCTCGCATTCTTTGTATTTAAAAAGATATTTTTTTGTAACGGTTTGAAAACACATTTATCTTATTCGCTTTATCGCATATCAATAGCTATAATTATGTGTGACAATCCTAAAACCCCCTTCCCCCATACTGTAATGTGAATTGTCCTCTAATAATAATAATAAATTCATGATGCATGAGCTTCGAAATGGCTTACTAGCAAATCATTTCATGGTGCTCAATTATATTTGGGTTTATGGAGTCAGCTTGAATCCCCATTCAAAGTCAATTGGCGTCGCATTCATTTTTTATGTGTGAAAATTCATCTCTTCATTCGAGTATGAAAAACAGCCATGCAAATGTGTGAATGAGATGCTGGGGGAAAAGAAAAACATTCAAAGAGACGACCACACGAATGAAGACTAAATTTCTATTTTGTTTGAGATATATATAGATATATTTTATACACACATGATCCCCAAACAAGCATAAATAACAAAAGACTAAAAATACGTCAATCTAAGTTCTATCATGCATACCAAAATAACCTCCCAAATCCTAACCTAATTAATCACCACACTGCTATAACCCCCACCGGGTCTTCGAGGTCCTCCCACAAAAAAAAAATGTTATATTCAGTTCATTTTATAATTTAAAATAATCCGCCATGTTATTATTTTTTAAAAATATCATATACCCATACAATAAAATAATATAATAAATTAAATGATATTATTAATTTAAAATGTAAAAATTTTCAAAGAGATTTATGTCTCATTACATACATATGCAGACCTAAAGATTGGTTTGGACTGAGATTTTATTTTTATTTTTGTTTTATTATTGATGACATATATTATGATAGTTATTATTACTTTCAATAATTTAAAATAGAGTTTTATGAGAGATAAATAACAAATTAATAATAATAAAATCTTATCTTAACAAATTAGACCTCAACTTAACAAATCAAATCAAACTAAAACTCCGTTTGGGAGCACGTCTACGAGCGTTGCATTACCAGGATACGGGGGGACCTGCGTTGGAGGAATCATTGTTTTTGCAGAGTCGAGAAACGGAGCAAAAATCAACAAAAAACTATTAATCAAATAATTAATAATCTAGTTAAGCAACACGAAGTTAACTATACAAAACAGGAAGAAAACAACGCGTACTGAATAGGAGAATCTGTTCTGATGAAGAGGAGGACCGAAGATAGAGTTGGACTCTATTTCCTCAAGACGTTATTCGCCCCGCATTGGTGCTGACGGATAGCGGCGAATGTCTCCCAGGATACAATAGTCGAACTTCCTTTGGTAGCAGCACTGCAGACCAGAAGACCAGCGAACCAACTTGTGTGCAACACTCTCTCTTGTATGACACTCTAATTAACTGGACTTGAATGCACTGAATGTCTATTGCAGTGAATGAATTAGATACTTAAAAATGCAAAGAATGTGTGATATTTATATAGGGGAAAATTGGTTGGAGGAGTCTCTTCCTCTGTTCAGTTTTTTCTGAAACAGAGTCTCAAGCATCCATTGATTCAAATAATCAACGGTCCGATCGTAACCGTCGATCCGACGACCCACATTGCATATGCGGATCCAATCGATCGACTGTCCGGATTTAATCCGATCATCCACATCATATATGTTGATCAACGGCCCGGATTTCATTTGATCAGAATGATCTCCACCGTCCGATCAGACAAAAGGTCAAAAAAAAATGGCTCCAGCTCATAGCGACGATGTTAAGTGCGCCCTAAAACGCCCAATACGCCCTCACGCACACGTGGTGGTGCTACGCACCACCCCGCTTGGAAATGTCTACCATAGGGTGTCCACTAAAACCAATTCACTAGAGTACAAGAATCCATCTTATAAATCATCAATATTTTTTGTTTTTAACTAAAGCTTTTTTCTTCCCAACCACCAACCACTTTCATCATGTTATTGGGAGAACTTTGAATTCAATTTTTTCATTCATCCAAGCTTGGTTTTGATAATGTAAATATACTACATTCATCTACTCAACGAGAAGAACGAATCCAATGGGTTTTCACTAAATATAATTATTGGAACCCAAATTCATTTTAACCCCAAATTGATCAAAACCCAAGTTTTTCTAATAATCCCCCATATGAATGAAAATTAGTTATATTATGCACATGATAATGCATACACTAGAGAGAGTATTTTTGAAATTTGCTGCTTTGGGAAAGATAGCTTTTGGCATTGAACCTTCCCTAGTGAAAACTATCGGATTTACAGGTTAATCGGTGAACATGATGTCTTGAACTGTTCAGCCATAGTTGTAAACCAAGACAATAGTTTTTACACAGTTCTTTTTCTAAGTTGGTTACCACGGATGTGTTCATTTCGTCCTGAACAACTCCTGGTATTCATGAGTGCTATTAGAGAATTCAGCCATATAATTCTCATAGAAGCGGCCACACTTCACACTCATATAGGTGAGTCCTATGAAGAGTATCCTGCCATACTCCACTTAGATTTTCAAGATATAGAATCATTAAAAACAATACTTAACCTGATTCATGCTGCAGGTTGCACTATTTCACCATAGGAACGGGTATGATTTTTTTTCTCTTCAGTGCTTCGATGGAGTCATACATAACTTAGTTGTCCCATTGAACCTAGATTTTGAGATCTCCAGTCAACTAGGTTAGGTTACCATTATGATTACTATTTGGATGTAGGCTTCAATCCCATTCCCTTGATGATCTGTACACTTGCTCTCTAGTCAAACCTTTATTAACGGATCGCAAGGTTGTCTTTTGACTTTATATAATCGATCGATATTATATCATTCGAGAGCAATTATTTCACGGTATTGTGTCTTCGACATATGTATCAAGACTTACCATTATAAATGTTACTCATTTTAACCCCAAATTAATCAAAACCCAAGTTTTTTTTAATAAAAACATGATACAATAAGGATACTGTGAGTCATTGACATAGCGACGGAAAATGCGTTTGTGTCCGTATTCGCATCCGCCAATTCTATCGCTCGTACAACTCATATATAAACGGAGCCTAAATCATTTTATAAATTTTAATTAATAATTCTAAATATGTTTATATCTCATTTTTATTTTTAAAAATAGTTATTTATACTATAAAAAGGCCTAAGACTTAAAAAAAAAATCTTTCAAGGACTGCAACAAATATTTCGGAAAACTCGTAGCAAACTGAAAGTTTCCCCATCCGCAGCAGCCCTTATATAACTAAAATTCCCCAATTACCCCCATCGAAATAAAGCCCCCGGAACGTCCGGTTCCCGTTCTTTTTTATGTTTGCTTAATCAAGTCTTCTCTTTCTCTCTCTTTCTCTCTCGCGGTGCCCTCGCTGGCTGGGCGAACACACAGAGCCCCCCCTAAGCGACCCTTCGAAGGTCCAATCGATCGGATCAATCTCTCAACCTCCTTCCATGACTATGATGACAACTCCCCCTGTCGATGTACGTACATCTCTCTCTCTCTTTCGTTTTCGCTTAACCTAACAATCCCTTCATCTCCCTCAACGTCTCTCTGCGTTTCTATCGGTGTTTTTTGTCGTTCATTTGGTTTATCTAGTGGTTCTGCGTCGTTGATTTTAGGTTTCTAGGGTTTTGTTTGATGTGATTTAGGTGGCCTTCTCAATCGGGTTAAAGATTGGATTTTGTTCGTGGACGATTAGGTCATTCGTTTTTTGGGGTTTCTAGGGTTTTGATTCTGCTGGATCTAAGGTTTGGTTGATTTGTTTTTCTGGTGTTCTGCAGCAGGAGGATGATGAGATGTTGGTCCCGCATTCAGAGTTCGTCACGGAGGGTCCCCAGCCGATGGAGGGTATTTGCATTTGTTTTTTTTTATTGTTGAGTTTTGATTTTGATTTGATCTCGTGTGATCAAAGGAGTTGTCTTTTTGTGTGGCTTTGGGTTATGTGTAGGGTTTTGGAGATTTTGGTTTAGTTGAATTTGTTGTTGTTTGATTGTTTGTCTTGGGTTGTTATCAGTTGTAGCGCAGGCGGAGACTCCTAGCACGGTGGAGAATCAGCAGGTGGAGGACCCTCCATCGTCAAGGTTTACCTGGACGATTGAGAATTTCTCGAGGCTGAACACTAAGAAGCACTACTCAGAGATCTTCTTTGTGGGCGGCTACAAATGGTTTTTTTCTTATGTCTTTCTTTATTGATCAGTGATTTGGTTCGATTCCCTTCCCACCAATGTGTTGGTTCTCACATTTGCGTCTTGGGCACAGGCGGGTGCTGATTTTTCCGAAGGGGAACAACGTGGACCATCTCTCCATGTATTTGGATGTTGCGGATTCTGTGAGCCTCCCATATGGGTGGAACCGATATGCGCAGTTCAGCTTGGCTGTGATCAATCAGATACACGGAAAATACACCGTGAGGAAAGGTATATTTTTTGTTTATTTTTCATGCTTGGGTTTCCTTTGCATGGTTATTTTGGTTTGTGTTACGTGATCGATTTTAACTTTTAAAAAGTTTCTGTTAAAAGATTTCCAAGTTTATATCTGCCAAGTATTTGGCTATAACCTTGTCAGGTTTCCAAGTTAAATTTTCCTGGTTGGGTTTCCCTGGCATAATCATTTTGGTTTATATTATGTGATAGATTTTGGCTTCCAAAAATGTTTATTATTAAAAGAATTCCAAGTTTATGTCCTCTTGTCAAATCTTGTGTCGGAAATATTAGATAATTCTATGGGAATGAGTTCGGGATTTTCAGACTTGGAAGTTGCAAGCTGGGAAAAATTAAAAAGGAAAGAGGGGCCGGTCTGTTCGGGCCAAGATCTGACATCAGTTTATTTGGCTATGTAGAAACAAAGAAGTATTCAGGGGGGTTGTATTTTGAAAACATCTGGGAGGGTTGTGCCATGCTTATCAAGGACTGGGCTAGGCACTGTGTCAGTGCCTCCTCAGTGGTCTTTGATGGGGATGACCTATCTGTAGCGGCGTATCGTTCCCTTGATTGCTAGGCCATCAGCAGTAGATTTCTCATCTACTGTTGTTCCTTCTATTTTTCTTCTTTGTCTTATTTGTAGTACATTTTTCTTTCCTTTGGAGTGTACACCAAATCATTAGTAATATTTGGTGGTAGTATTCCTACCAGTTACTTAAAAAAAGTGTTCGTCTAATACCTTTTTGAAGACTTACTCGAAAGCTTTAATGTTTTTTAAACTTGTAGTTATGAGGATGCCATTTAGTACATTCAATTTTTTTTTGCAGATACTCAAAATCTCTAATTTTTAATGAACTGTAGTTTTTTGGGTAAGTAATTTTTTGGTAAGTTTTAACGAAATTGCAGCTATAAGTTGCCATTTTGTTATTTTCAAATCTTTTTTTTGCAGATGCTTGCAGTCTTAAATCTTTAATGAATTTATGGCTGTGAGATGTCACGATGCATTGGTTTGGATTGCTTATTGGATCATAACTAATGTAACTGTGGCATGCTGTAGATATTGATACTAGTTTCAAATTGTAAACTTATTATGCAGTGGGTCCACATGCACATTTGTCTCATTTATTGTGAACTTTATTTTTCCAAAGTGTTTAAAAGATTAATTATCCTTTTATCTCATTTATTGTATAATCTTTTTTCCCAGAATTGTTAAAATATTGATAATTGTTTAATATAACTTGTTGTCTAATTTATTTTCCCCTGAAGAGCTTAAAAGATTGATCATTCTTTTATATCGTTTATTGTCTAAATTCTTCTTTCCCAAAGTGTTTAAAAAATTAATTTTTCTTCAAAGATATCCAATCACATCCTAACTTATTTCATTATAGGCACTTCGACAATCTGAGAGGCTTGACATCCTTCGTTTGTGTTTTTTTAACAAAAAATATAATGCCTTTTTTCGTGTATCTAGTAGATTACTTCATTATTTCATATGATAAGTTCTGATATATACTCTTATGCTACCTTTTTCTTCGAATTTGGATAGTTAGGAAGGCTGTTGTTGGGTTAATGGATGGTCTTGATATTATGCAGAAACTCAGCATCAATTCAATGCAAGGGAGAGTGACTGGGGTTTCACGTCGTTCATGCCACTGAGTGAGCTGTATGACCTGAGCAGAGGATACCTAGTGAATGACACATGTGTTGTTGAGGCTGATGTTGCTGTTCGCCGGGTTGTTGATTACTGGTCATATGATTCAAAAAAAGAAACAGGATATGTTGGTCTCAAGAACCAGGGCGCAACATGTTACATGAACTCCCTTCTTCAGACCCTTTACCATATTCCATACTTTAGAAAGGTTCCTGCCACACTTGATTTTGTTATAATATTATTCTCATTAAAGGATAAATGTAAGGCTTGTTTTCTAATGTTTAGTTATGTCTCTAGGCTGTGTACCATATGCCAACGACTGAGAATGATATGCCAAGTGGAAGTATTCCATTGGCTCTTCAGAGCTTGTTCTATAAACTTCAGTATAGTGACAACAGTGTTGCTACTAAAGAGCTGACAAAGTCATTTGGATGGGACACATACGATTCTTTTATGCAACATGATGTGCAAGAACTCAACAGGGTTCTCTGTGAAAAATTGGAAGACAAAATGAAGGTCTGACATATTGTTTTTCTCTCTCCATAATTGGTTGTTGATCACCTTGCTTTGTTGAGCTTTATTATATGTTATATTTGTTTTTTTTCTTCAGGGAACTGTTGTGGAGGGTACAATTCAGCAGTTATTTGAAGGACACCATATGAATTATATAGAGTGCATCAATGTCGACTACAAGTCTAATAGGAAGGAGTCATTTTATGGTACTGATTTTGTATTTGAAACCTATGTTCAATATTTAGCTTGACGATTTGTATGGTTTACAATTTTGGATTGAATTGTTGTTCATATTTGTGAACTTTATTTTTGATCTGTCTTTTTTCTTACAAAAAACCTTTTTTTTTTGTTTATATCTTTTTTTGGTTATTTGTAGATCTTCAGCTAGATGTTAAAGGCTGTCGGGATGTTTATGCATCTTTTGACAAATATGTAGAAGTTGAAAGGCTTGAAGGTGATAACAAGTATCACGCAGAACAACATGGGTTACAGGTTAGTTTTGTTTGCAAGATGAATCAGGGTCAATATATTATGTGGACATATGAAATATTAAAAAGCTGAAATTAAATTTTGCTTTAGACATACTGTTTGACTTTTTGGTTGTCCTTTCCTTCTCTATGTTAATATGCCTCAATAGCTTTTCTTTTGAAGATTAAATGATATCTTGGTATCTTTCAGGATGCTAAAAAGGGTGTTCTTTTCATCGACTTCCCTCCTGTTTTGCAACTACAGCTGAAACGGTTTGAATATGACTTCATGCGGGATACAATGGTGAAGGTCAGTGTTTTTCCTGGTTCCTTTTTATGATTTTGTGTGCAATTTTTATTGACGTCTTCTCTTTGTTGTTATCAGTGTTTGTAATTAAGATGGAGCAGAACCTTAAGGGCTCTGCATTTTATTAAATTAGAGGAGGATTAGCTTTCTATGTTTTGTAGATCATCCTTTATTTTTGTTTCATATCAACATAGTTTAAAAAGCATGTGCGGACCCCATATGCGGTGGGGTCCGCATACAGTACATGCGGCAGCACATTGTATATTTCATTTATAAAAAAAATATTTTTTAGTATATGGGCGTTTGAACCTCGTTCGAATGGAATTCGAACGCCTAAGGACCGTTTGAATTCCGTTCGAACTGGGTTCGAACGCGTAAGGGCCATTTGAATCCCGTTCGAACTGAGTTTGAACCGTTTGAACTGGGTTTGAACTAGGGGTGGTAAACGAGCTGAACGAGCCGAGCTTTGACATGTTCAAGCTCGGCTCGTTTATAAACGAGTCGAGCCGAGCCGAGCCAAGTCGAGCTCACGAGCCTCAACGAGCTTAGCGTTCTTCTTCATTTTAGGGTTTTTAGGGATTGCAAACAAAATTTAAACCTAAATGAGCCAAGTTTATGAGTTTAAACGAGCATAACTTTGTATTAATTTAATATTCTGATTTTATAAAGGAGTTTAGTCAAGCTTCAACTAAGTTTTAATAACACAAATGGATCGAATTTCAACATAAAATGAAGCTCGATATAGGTCCCGAGCCTAACCGAGCTTTAAAACCTGTTCAAGCTCGCTCATTTGTCTAAACGAACGAGCTTGAACGAGCTCAAACTGAGCCGAGCCCGAGCGGCTTGGTTCGTTTACCAGCCCTAGTTTGAACCGTTTGAATTCCGTTCGAACTAGGTTCGAACGCCTAAAGGCCGTTTGGATCCCGTTCGAACTGGGTTCAAACGCCTGAAGGGCCGTTTGATTTCCTGTTCGAACTGGATTCGAACGCCTAAGGGTCATTTGATTCCCGTTCGAACTGGGTTCGAACGTCTAGTCGCACATGGACGCATTTGCCCGCACATGACCGTACATGGCCGCACTTGGACAGCACTTGGGCAGCACAAGGGTGCTGATGTGCGCCGAGGGGGGCACATCAGCACGTGCGGCCGCACTTTGAACTATGCATATCAATACTTAAAATATTTAGACTATTCTATTTCAAAAATGCCATTTAGTTTGATGTGCGTCAGTGTAGAGGGTAATGTGAACACCGCAGTCACATAAAGTAATTTTGTCGACTCTTGCAGTGTGAAGCCTCTTGATGATATTCTTTGGTTCCTATTGTATGTCTGATTCCATACCTTATGTGGTCTTATGCTTATGCATGGTATATAACTTCAAACATAAACTGATGTTTTTTTAATTCTTGTGGTGTAGTAACAAAATCTGGCTATTGTCACATACCTTGAAAGGTGCAAGTAACAGTTTTGTGTTATACACTTATACTTGGTCACGACTGAATGATGGTTGTATCTCTGTATCAGCTGAAATTGCAGACGCTATTTAGAATGGTCTTTTATGCATGATTTCAAAGACTTCATGAATTGTCAATACATTGTACCTGAGTTGAATCTTTCTGACAACTTTTGGCCCTTAAGGGCTAATCATTAGGAAATCTGTCTGATGACTGTGCATGAGACATCACTCGCGACTTCTGAACTATTTATATCTAATTGTGAACTTTGTTTTTAGTAATACTTTGTTTCCTGTCACCATGCAATTTACTGTGCACCAGTACACAATATCCTTTCACTATATTCCATAATGGATATCACATGTTTCCTGGAGTTATTTTAATTGTTACCGACGGAGGTTTTGGTTATGATCCCTCTCTGCAGATAAATGATCGCTATGAGTTTCCCTTGCAATTGGATCTGGATAGAGATAATGGGAAATATCTTTCTCCTGATGCTGACAGGAGGGTGCGCAATCTCTACACTCTCCACAGGTGGCAATTCTTATTCAAACTTGGTTGATCTAATCTTTGGAATATCTACTTCTCTGGCATGTGCATATTGAACAGATTTTGTTTTGGGGGAAAATGATATAGGAGCAATCTAATTACAAAAGAAGTCCCCCACAATATTGAACAGAAGATTTCATATTATTAGGAACTCAGTAGCCTGATCTGTTTTAAGCAATTGTCTGACTGGCATGTGCATCTTGAACTTTGCTTTAGTGGTATTTTCTTTCAAGTGCACAGAGCCAAGGCCATAATTTTTGCTTCTACTAATATATATGTAACCCTTTTTATCATACTGAAAGAAATCTTCATTGGTGTAAACTGTAAAGTATTTTCTTCATCCTGTCGTCATTTACACTTGTGCTGACAATCAGCAACATGGATATATGGGGTCATTTCCGTGTCAAATCTTGCTTTAGAATTTTATAGACATGCAAGTTTAACTTTTTTGACTGCAAGATGTAAAAAATGAATGTGTCCTATCGTTTTATACTTTGTTTGCAGTGTTCTTGTTCACAGTGGTGGCGTGCACGGGGGCCATTATTATGCTTTTATTCGACCGACTCTATCTGATCAGTGGTACGGGAATTTGATATTCTTCTTTTATTTTTCTTTGACAATATGTAGAATTTCTTGTTGATGTGATTAGCTTCTGGTGTCCCTTAAATCTGTCAACTTTTCTCATCTGCTATCTCATTCTAGAGTTTCTAAAGATATCGCTTCTGTATATATCACATCTCAGGTTATTCCTAATCAGATTAGTACACAACATGTAATTTAAACATAAAAGTATATCTACTGAGGGTTTACATAGAGAGATCCTTTTGTACTTCCCTGGATGATGTTAATTTCTCACAGCTGATTGTCAATGAAGATATACCTATTTTTGAGTAACATGGTTTGGCTTCAGGAAGTAATCCATACCTAGTTTTTGGATTCTGGAAAAGTATAAACTAATTCATAGGTATATTTTTGGATGAATATTTATGATCATTTTCGGTACTTTCTACAGTGGATGTTTGGAGAGCATAAAAAATTTCAAAACTTCACCGTGCATTTGATTTTGTGTTGCCTGTTAAGAAATGATGATTCGTTGCTGTGTGACAAATATTTGGAAGCATTGTTTGAAATGCCCTAAGCCTCACATTGAGGTTGAAATTTTTTCCAATTTCACCTTGAGGCTTTCACCATGGGCTCTGAGTATGCAGGGGATTATGCTCATGAGTGAGGCTTTCATAACGCTGCTTCCACGTAAAAGTAGCCTTGTGAAAAGTTGCTTTTGGTGTTTGGCTGCCAGTAAGTGATTAGCATAAAACTACTTATGTTGACACTTCATAAAACTAAGGTAAATGTGTTTTGGATCCAACTCTCAAGTATATTTGTAATTATGAAAACTATTATCATTCTAAATTGTAAGAATTAATAGTTTTTTTTATATTTATGCAATGTAAATTAAGAATTATTGATTCTTAAAATTTAAAATCATAACAATTTCATATTTAAAATGATAGTAGAATGAAGAGTTTCTGTATTTATAAAATTTTAAAAATATCCTAAGTTGCGAACACCATAAATATTTTAATGGAATACATTTTACTGCATGTTAAACATTGGATGTCAACTCCATTTTCAGGAAAACTAAGCTGATGTAATTATTTACAGAGCGATATGAACCAAACAGACACCCCAATGCATTCTTTGGTTAAGCTTTCTTTTAAGTATCCATTTTGTCTCTTGGTCAAGGTTGGAAACGACCATAGAATGTCAAGTAAGACTGGACTTTATGGTAATGGAGTATATTCTCGTGGTTTTGTGGTTATCCGACAAAATCATATTCCATATGTTGTTTTTATTTGTCAGATGAAATACATACTTCATCGATGTTTTTTCTTTTCAATGGAAAATAGCAATGCTCAGAAAAGGATCATTCCTGTTATCCTTGACCACTTTGCTTAAACTATTTTCATATAGTGGAGTAGTACAATATTGTTTTTATCACAAATGAACCATGGAAGTGGTTGACGAGGATATTTGCAGTGCAACCAAAATATCTTGGGTTTGAATCGACTTACCCATGAAAATTAAAGTTGTAACAATATCTATAAGTTTTTTTCCAAAAAATCCAAAAGGCTTGCATTTCACGCTTTGCCTCATGCCTTTTCCTTTTTGTAAAATACTCATGATTGGCTATCTCATGATTTAGGGTGCGTTTGGTTGCGCGATTGTGTTGCGATTGCGATTGCAGGAAGCTGCGTTTGCAATCATGCAACCAAACAATTTTGTAATCGCAGTTTTAAACCCAACGATTGCAGGCAAATAGTGCTCAAAAGCTGCGATTTTAAAAAACTGAGAAAGTGAGCTTTCTGCAGAATCAGTTTTGCAATCGCAGATTCCTGCAGAATCAGTTTTGCAATCGCGCAACCAAACGCACCCTTAGTTTTTCTTGTGGATTTCCTTGTGATTTATAGTGAAGTTGTATTTATTTTCAAATTTAAGTGGCTTGTAATAAGATACTCCTATCATTTTCTCCAAAAATAAAATAAAAAGAGGCTTGCACCTCACGCCTTTGGACTTATGGTGTTTTTCTAGTTAGGTTTTCTATCGCATGTTTGTGTGTTCCTGTTGGATTTCCTTCTGATCTATAAAATATTTTTATATTGTCATTTTGGTACTCTTGGGTTTGGTATTTGTTAAGCAGCTGTGGTTATGTCATGTTTAGGTTGAAGTTTGATGATGAACGGGTCACGAAGGAAGACATGAAGAGGGCACTGGAGGAGCAGTATGGCGGCGAAGAAGAAGTAATGATCTTGCATTTAACAATTACTTAAAGTCCATTTTGTAATTATTTCATTGTTAACAGTTTTTTTTTGTCCATTGTTTGTGACCAACAGTTACCCCAGACTAATCCCGGCTTCAATAACACCCCATTTAAATTTACAAAATATTCAAATGCATATATGCTTGTATATATTCGAGAAAGTGACAAGGAGAAAATAATTTGCAATGTGGATGAGAAGGACATTGCTGAACACTTACGGGTGAGATAGTTTTTTGGTTGATATTTACCTCATTTTTTAAAATGATTTTGTTATGATGGCTCACTTCAGGCATTACTTCATTCATTATTTTTCAGATAAGACTGAAGAAAGAGCAAGAAGAAAAGGAGCATAAGAAGAAAGAAAAAGCGGAGGCTCACCTATACACCATAATAAAGGTTTTCTTCTCATTTGCTATTTTTTGTGGCGTTTATTTCTTGCAGTTCGTTCTGTTTGTCAAAACAATTTCCTGGTTGCGTGTAGGTTGCACGAAATGAAGATTTGGCAGGACAGATTGGAAAAGATATATACTTTGATCTTGTAGACCATGACAAAGTCCAAAGTTTTCGCATTCAGAAGCAGATTGCATTTAACCTTTTCAAGGTGATTTTTTAAAAATAAAAGATGGCAAATATTGGAGATCAAGAAATTTTATTTGTTGCATAATCAAAACTAGTGATTGTATTATGCTGATGATTTAATGAGTGAGCATCATTCCTGTTAATACGCATTTGAATAAAATCTTTTCTTCTCCCTTTAAATTGTACAAGAATTAATTTGTTGTATAATAAAAAAAGAATGTGATTTAAATTCTAAAACTTTTAAAGACTTATTACATGCAAGATTTTTTGATATTTTTTTGGGCTTACTAACATGAAAGAAATTTAGAATGTTGTGAAGTTGCTCCAGCTGCTGTAACATCAAAGTGCTGTTCCCTCAAAAAAAAAAAAATCAAAGTGCTGCCTCTTTTTTTTTCTTTGCCTTAGCTTCTGCTAATTTATTTGATGTCATTTGCATTTTAATGAAAAAACTTTTAGATGTCTATGTTGCTTGTTATTTGAAGATGCCTATGGGTAGTTGTGCAAATAATGCCACAAATCCATATTATAGAGGCTGTGCTTTGAATTTGTTGATGTGGAAATTATTATTACTTGTTATTAAACTTGAGTCTTTTTTTGGAAGCTGAAGATATACCGTATCTCTGATATTGAAATGGTTTGTAGGAAGAGGTGGCCAAAGAATTCGGTATACCAGTTCAATTCCAGCGTTTTTGGCTTTGGGCAAAGCGCCAAAATCACACTTACCGTCCTAACAGGCCATTGACCCATCAAGAGGAAGCACAATCTGTAAGAAACTCTAAACTTGGTCCTTATTGCTTTATGTGATTTGATTGATTTTGATTATGAAGTTGAAAACATCAAATTTGTTTTTTTTGGCAAATTCACTATTTCTTTCCTTCATCCTCTTATATTTCATTGTGGTGCTTACTAACTTTCTTTTATATTTTTTGCATAATAGGTTGGGTATTGAATTGTGCATTGTTATGTGTTTGAGAAAAAATATTAAATTGAGGAAGACGTTCAATTCATTGTTAGATATGCTTGCTTAAGTGGTTCCTTGTCATTTTATTTTTCAGGCCTAGTTAATGTGGTTTTTTTACATTCTGTTGCCAATTTTGTTTCATTTTTTTTGTGATTTATGAATTTTTCATATGGTTGCTAGTCAATGATAAAGTTTAGTGGCTTTGGATCCATTTGTTGAAAAATTGGCTGCAAAATCATTTGATAAAAATATGATCATATGTTGATGAGTTACGTCATGTTAAGAAGGAATTTTTTTATTGATAATCCATATGATTGACATATTCATCATTATATTCCTTTTGTGCCTACTTTGCTTCTTCCCTTTAGATATTCTCCAAGTTCTGTTACATTATGTTAAGGAAAAAATTTCCTGATAATCCATGTGATTGATGCATTCATTATATTCCCTACTGTGCTTCTGCCCGTTAAAATTTCTATCAAGTCTGTGTGCATGTGTTCTTATTTATATTTTACTGATGCATAAACATGTACATATTTTTTTTCTTCAACGATATATAATTTGAAGATCTCTTTCAGATGTAATGCTGTCATTCATGCCTAGTTGTGGGTGTTTGAGTTTGAAGAGGAGTGATATAGACAACTCTGACTTGTAGCATCACCAAGATCAGGTTTTCTGCATTTTAGATACCATGGTTCACAGTGTAAACATTTTAGTTTTTGTTAGTTGCTCGGCATATAGAGAATTTGAACAACCTAATGAAACATGTCAAGTTGATGTGCCATGCAATTGGGTGCTTGTGAGGCTTGTAGAGATATTTATCATCATTTTTTTGTAGGTTATAGATCATTTTCTTATTTGCTGTGCATTTGGGTGGGAATGTGTCAGATTGCTGTCATTAAGATAAAAAAGTATCCTTTTTTTTTAAAGATTTGAATGAAGAGCAGCTTATTTCATTTTTTGACATTCTATATGAAGTTACTGAAATACCATTGGTAACACTACTTATTCATATCTGCTGCCGTAGATGTTCTTTTTCCAATGATACATGGCTTATCTGTATGTATGCTTTTCTTAAATTTTTTTTTCTTTTGTAATCTGAACCTACACTATTCTTTTATTAGATCATAACTTGTCAATGTACTGGATGATTAAAGTTGTTCTCCGACCTTTAGCTATTGGTTGGAGTGCAACTTGCCAACCAAATTTAGCTATAGATTTAGACCTAATTAAACCTTTTGTTTTCTTTGATGGATGGTCTGAGTTCCATATCTGTGGTGAGATGTTTTATTGGCAAATAATTTCTTATTCTGCTACCTTTGAACTGTTGGTCTGGCAAAAGCAGAGATTTATTTAAATTGGCATGTTTTATTTTTGACAGTTCCATTAAATTCTCTCACATTTATTGTATCATGATTAGTCGTTTCTTTTTGTTGTTCTTTCTCCTAGTTTTGGCTAAATCATACAACTCTGTGAAGCTGATAGTAGGAAATTATTTTACTGTAGGTTGGGCAGCTAAGAGAGGTGTCAAATAAGGCTCACAATGCTGAACTGAAGCTGTTTCTGGAAGTAGAGCTTGGATTGGTAATTATTGCTTGATCATATTGCATTTTGTTACTTTATTTATGTAAAGTTTTTAGGTTTTTGAGAAGTTGTGTTAAGAACTCAATTGTTTATTTATCAGTCTTTTTTATGATAATGCAGGATTTACGACCAATTCCTCCACCTGAGAAGACAAAAGAAGATATACTTCTGTTTTTCAAGCTTTATGATCCTGAAAAGGAAGAGCTCAGGTAGTTATCTTCTTATATGCCCAAGTCGCTATTTTCTTTATGAGATATGGATATTTAATATTCATTGTAGAATATTAGAACTGATTTCGAACTCTGGATTATTTGGTTTCACATACTGGTGCGGAAAGCATATATATATCATGTCTCAAAGTGACATCATTACCAGGGATATGATGATGCAGCATTCACTCATGCATTTTTAGAATATCTGTGGAAAAGTAATGGTGTCTTTCTTGTTAGACAATAATGCTATGCACAATGCCAACATCAGGTAATATTATCCAGTAGGTTGATATTGAACTGTTCTAAAAAAATTGGTACACCAAATTTTCGGTTCACATCTGTTTCTCGGTTGTTGATAAGTGTCTCTGCAACCAATATATTCTAGGTTCAATATTTAAACGGCAAAGAGAATAAAGGAACCATACAAGGCTTACAAGTTATATACCAATGTTTGATAATTCATTTACAGTTCCTTGTGCAGTTCTTTTGACTTTCCTTAATGGATTCAGGTATGTGGGAAGGCTTTTTGTCAAAGGTGTAGGAAAACCAACAGAAATCTTGCCAAAATTGATAACAATGGCTGGTTTTCCTCCAAATGAAGAAATTGAACTTTATGAGGTCAGTTTTTAACTTGATTCATTGGAATTTCTCGGTAAATCCAGAATTTGTTAGTGATGAATGATTTGACCCCTTTTTCCCTATTTACATATAGGAAATAAAGTTTGAACCTACTGTTATGTGTGAGCACATTGACAAGAAAGCTACATTTCGAGCTAGTCAGGTACCTGTTTTTCTTTGATAATTATTATTGAGTGAGTTGAATATGGCATATTTGTTTGATGTTCCATGCCTTTTTAACTTTTTCAAATTTTTTTATGCAGCTTGAAGATGGGGACATTATTTGTTATCAGAAATCCCCTTCAGGAGAAATGGATGAACAATATCGCTATCCTGATGTTCCTTCATTCTTAGAATATGTGCATAATCGACAGGTAAGCACATGTAATTCTATAAGTGGACATAAGCAAAAAGTGTGCTATGTGAATAGTACCTGCCCCTGTCATATGCTTCTTGAAGCAGCACACTTTTTTTTTTTTGGGGGGGGGGGGGGGGGGGGACAGGATTTTCCTGTTCTTCTTATCTTATCTTTGTTGTTTATTTGCATTTGGTTTCCCTTCGCATCATTTAGCATATTTTACCAGTTTCTGTTAAAATTGGTGACACAACCTTTCTCCAAGAAATTACAATAGGATTTCCTATAAAAATCAATGAAGCTTCATTTTTCCCCATGACTGATGTCTTAGGTTGTCCACTTCCGATCTCTGGAGAAGCCCAAGGAAGATGATTTTTGCTTAGAACTGTAAGTTCAATTTAACTCTTACTTTTTGCACGGTGTAAGAGATGAAATTCTGACTTGTTTTATTTTCCCCTTTTCTCCATGGATAATAAGGTCGAAGCTTCACACATATGATGATGTTGTTGAAAGAGTTGCTCGCCAACGTGGTTTGGATGATCCGTCAAAAATTAGGCTCACTTCTCACAACTGCTATTCCCAGCAGCCAAAACCCCAACCTATCAAATATCGGGGTGTAGATCATCTCTCCGACATGCTGGTCCACTACAACCAGGTTGGTGGTGCTTATATGTGTTTGGTATTTTGATTGTACATCTGGCCAATTATGGGACTGGTTTGACTGTTTGAGGTATATGTTTTTTCCTTTTTGACAAAATTATCACTCTGATTTTCATTTGGTACAGACATCTGATATATTGTATTATGAAGTGTTGGACATTCCTCTGCCAGAATTACAAGGTTTGAAAACTCTTAAAGTTGCTTTTCATCATGCCACAAAGGATGAGGTGAGTTTTCATAGTGATTGTCTGCCGCTGGTCATGTTGGATGGTATTTTTCATTGACCTATCTTGATTTTTTTTTCAGGTAATAATTCACAGTATTAGACTACCTAAGAACAGCACAGTTGGTGATGTCATTACGGACCTGAAAACAAAGGTGAAGTCTTCAACTTGGATAATTCATGTGTACCTTTTCCCCCTCTTGCAAGAGCATATGGGGTTTCTTTTTGTCAAATGGATATACATGTGTGGAAAAATTTGCTTTGAGAATTTGGAAGACTGCCTTGAAGTCCATTCACCATGCATCAATATTCAATTTATCTGTTTATCTGTTTCTATGATTTTAACAGGTTGATTTGTCTCATCCAAATGCTGAGCTTCGGTTGCTTGAGGTCTTTTACCATAAGATCTATAAGGTAATTCTCTACTGTGCCTTACAGGAAATGATGTGAGTTTGCCCTGACATAATGACCATTCTAGGCACTGTTGTTGACGCTCGTCATTTTTTAATTTGGTTTTTAGCAAGCCCAAGTCTTGACAGTTTGAAATTTCACATGAAGCCATTTAAAATCAGTAGTAGTCCAGCTGTCCAAATGATTAATTGGCTGCAATATGCTTATTACCTAAACTTTTACCAACTAAATTGAGGATTTATTTAGTGTTAATAGAATGTTGTTTACTGAGTATACTTTCACGTGCTGCAAGCCCCATGCACATTTCAGTTTCCATTGGGTTTCTGATCCTGTTGCACTGTAGTTTTTTTCCCCTACTGATTTCTTGATCATGTTAGTTTATTTAGAAGCTACTCATTCTCAACTGTGTGTTCTACAGATTTTCCCACCCACAGAGAAGATTGAAAATATAAATGATCAATACTGGACATTGCGGGCAGAGGAGGTATGTAGTTCTCTATCTTTGCTTTCATCCGTACATTCATCATTGCAGTTTCTGCTATGATGGGTGGCACCTGTGCTGTTTCATGAAGCCACATGTTTAATAATGGATATTTGCATGGGTTCTTATCCTTTTAATGATACAGATCCCGGAAGAAGAGAAAAACCTTGCACCTCATGATCGTTTGATTCATGTATATCACTTCACAAAAGATGCAGCTCAGAATCAGATGGTAGATATTCCATGACATTTTTATCTATAACAAACAATTCTTTTTAATGGGAAACTAAAGTTCTATTACAAATTATTCTTGGGAATAAATTTTAGCACTTTATTGTCCATCATAAAAAAAATCCATGTGCATGCAGTTTTCCTTTCCTTCCATTTAAAGGAGCAAAACATAAAGGAAAAAAAGAATTTACTCTATTCTCTGCTGTTATGTGGTAGTGTGATTAGTCCCCCTTTCGGTTATTTAGTTTTCATTTGTTCTTACAGCAGGTTCAAAATTTTGGGGAGCCTTTCTTCTTAGTTATTCATGAAGGTGAGACTTTAGCAGAGGTTAAAGTACGTATTCAGAAGAAACTGCAGGTGCCAGATGAAGACTTTGCTAAGGTATGCAAGTGTTTTTTTAGTCATACTTCAAACACAACCATGATGTATAACATCATGGACTCATGTAGCATGTTTGTGTATCATGTGTCATTTTAATTTAAAACTTTATAATACCTGTTTTCAAATGTTTAATAAGATTTAAAACCCACCAGGGTCTTGGTGAGTTGGCTAGCACCATGGGTTTGCTCCCCATTGGCGCGTGTTCGATTCCCACCCTCGACTTACCCAGGTGTTCGTAGGGAAACTTCTAAGTGGGTCGGTGCGGACACCCGAAGGATTAGTCTTTGCCTCGAATGGTTTGGGATACCTCCGATAGCAAAAAAATAAAAATAAATAAATAAATACCATTTTGGTTGGAATGCACGATTTACAGATAGATCGTTTCAATTTATTTCTGTAGGTAATTGGGTCTTTCTGTTGATTTGTTCCATTAACCTTATAATTATATTAGAACTAGGATGATTTTGTAGATGGAATCTGTTGTCTTTGTCCTCCCTTTTTTCCCCATCAAAGATTGTTTCCTCCATTTGATTGACCATGAATTTAATGGATTTTAATTCAACTCTTACTCGTTGTACTGTTTATATCTGAAAATCCCTTGTGTTACACTTGTATGTGTGATGTGTCTGAAGCTCGATTTAACTATGCGTTCTGATTGATTGTCCAGTGGAAATTTGCTTTTTTGTCGCTTGGTCGCCCTGAATACCTTCAAGACACAGACATAGTCTCTAGCCGTTTTCAGGTATATTATTATGGGGGAAATCATTGCAGCACAAGATCTTTCTATGTTTGATATACAAGAATAATCTATTATTAGAGCTTTATTGTTCATGACTTGTGCTTTGATGAATCCTCACCAGAGAAGAGATGTTTACGGAGCATGGGAGCAGTACCTCGGACTGGAACACTCTGATACTGCCCCTAAAAGGCCTTATACATCGAATCAGGTAAACATTTTCTTGATATGCTAATCACTGAAATACTTAAATCTTTGACTTTGGCATCCTTGTATAGATAGCAGATTCATTTCCTAAATTTTATCTACTCTGCTTTTGCAGAACCGACACACATTCGAGAAGCCTGTGATAATTTACAACTAGAAAAATCTCATCAAACCTCCCACGCATCAGGTAGAACCCGAAGCGGTTAGCCTCAGGTGATCATGTCATTGCAGATTGAAAAGTGGAAAAGGCTTCAGTTTGGGTTCATGTATTGCATTTGTTAGAATAGTAGAATATATATATTCGTTTCGATGCTGAGTGGGAGGGGCTTCAGAAATCAATGCTCATTCTTTTTTCCCCCCCATCTATAACAGCCCCCGGACTTTTAGGCTCCATGAAGGCTTACCCCCCCCTAGGAGAGAGGTCATCTTGACTTATCCATTGTAATTTAAGTACATATATTGGGGATTTTGTGACTAGGGGTTATGATTATGTACACAGGGTATAGTTTGGGTGTCATTTGACCATCTATTTTGTTTTTTTTTTTCTTCTGGATATTGTTTATTTTACTTCTTAGGTTGGTCTTTAGGGAAAAGGGGGTTGTATAATGGTTTGGCTGGAGCCACCTTTTTTAATTTTAATTTAAGGTTTTCCCCCCCATGTGTAAGAGCAAAACTTCCAACAGTTTTTTTATATTGGCCTGATGGGCTCTTGAAACATGAAGCGGAGATGGATGGTCTCACACTCTCACGCATCACACTTATTTTTATTTTTTTGGTGAGTTATTATTGTTCTGGTTAAATCTTTTGAACTCAGGATTCTAGCAGAGCAAGGCAGGTCTTTTGAACATCCATCTATAAGGTGCTCCAAAACCTGTTTTTTAAAATATAGGTTTTATTGTTTTTTTTCTTTCAGTTCATTTTTATTTATTTTATCAAATTTTATATTTATATTATTTGATTTGCAAAGATCTTTAAGGATGCTATACTTTTGTATGTTTTTGTTTTATTTTATTTTTTAGTTTTGTTTATTTAATATTTTTTTATTATTTTTATCTATTTTTCAAAACATGATTTTTTTTTATCGTTTTAATTTTTTGATCCCTATTTTATTGGATTTGTTTTTGTGAGGATCAACAAAAAGAAAATAGAGGGCTATGTTTAAAAAGAGTGGTGATATCCAGGCCCCATGAGGTCTCATCACTTTATTGGCTTGTTGACTTTTGAAAATATGTAAAATGATAAAATACATATATGCCTTTCATTAAAAATAGATTCAATTAACCCAAATCTCTTTTTTTTCTCTTATTAATATTTTATATTAATTTAAATTTGCCTAATTTAAAATTTGATTATTTCAAAATATCAATTTTTAAAATTCTTATGAATTTTACACCAAAACTTATTTAACTTACACAAAAACCACCTAAATTGTTTTTCATCAAAATTACACCAAACTTATCTAAATTACACTAAAATTATCTAAATAACAAAAAAAATGTTTTAGTTTTTTTTATTTATGATTATAACTGTTACAGAATGTAACAATGTTGCACAAATGTAATAAATTCAAATCATTATGTATATGCGATTGAATGTTACATTTAGAATGCAACAAATAATATACATTTACGAATGTAACAGAATGTAACAGTGTTGCATAAATAACATTATACCGTTCCAAGACTGTTACATTTTAAATGTAACACCAGCATTTTTTGCTTCCCAAAACACAACCCATGAAAACTTCCTCCCACCACCCTCCTCCACCCATCTATATACCCAAAACACCACCTCATGCAACACCCTCTTCCACCTCATGCAACACCCTCTTCCCCTCCACAGTATTCCACAGCCTCTGCTTCACATTACCTAACTTTAAATCACTTGAGATACACATATATATAATTAATCACACGCCCACACATTATTTCGTCATCAAATACAAAAACAATACACACATTTACAAGACTGTTACATTTCAAATGTAACAAAATAACAAAAATTGTGTGTTGCTTAAATGTGTCTTTTTCGAATCAAACCACAATATTAATTAACTGTTACATTTATAAATGTAAAACAGTATTAATCAATACACAGTTTCTACAATGTAAATACAACAAAATGATACCTGGCCGAAATGGTGACCATCCCGATCAACTGTGCCTCGAACACATCGTTGTCCTTGACTTGGAACTCAACGGAGGCCGTGGAGTGCGCGAGGGTCACCTGGAAGTGCTCGTCCCAGATCGGCTCCTGCGAATTGTGGATCACGCGCATCCGCACGACAGTGGCCCCGGCGACGGAGACCTTCACGTAAGGGTCACTCGTGATGATCTTCCCGTGGTGGTGGTGGTGCTGGGGCACGCCGGAGTTGGAGGCGGGGTTGGAGTGGGAGGAATCGTGTCCGGAGGGGCAGCATGCGTTGAAGACGGTGAGACAGCGGCGGAAGCGCTTAGAGACCATGTCCATGTTGGGGAGGGACCTGGCTTCGAGGATCTTGAGATCTAGGTCACCATGAAGGAGGACGACCTTCTCTGAAGCGGTTCCTCCTCCTCTTTCGGACATGTTGAAAGTGGAAGCCATTTGGAGAGAAGGTTTTTTTTGTTTTGATTGTGGTGAAGACGATGATGACTTAAAAATGGATTTTATTGATTTGTTTAATCTGAATTTTTTATTATAAAATTTGAGTGAGTGGAATTTTTAAAGATTTAATAAAGAACAAATCACAAAAACATCGGTAAATCATAACCGAAAAACCACTTTATAAGGAAATAATAAAAAATGGTATAATGGTAGTGTCTTGATGCCACCTCATGGGGCCTATTTGGGGCATGTGAAATTGGGGATTGAGAATCATTATTGTTTTAAAAATTGTTTAAAAATTATTTTGTGATGGTAATCAAGAATTTATATTTACGGTAAAGGATGTCCAAAACATTGATTATAGGGCCCCGTTTGGTTCGTGTCATTTTTTTGGGTGGAATTATTTTACCATGAATCAGTTTACAAGGAATTAAAATACCAAGAATCCTGATTTTATTAGACTGTTTGGTTCACTAGTGGATTTATTCAAATAATTATTTTCTAAGTGTTTGGTTCATACATGGAAAACGATAAGGAATTTGATTTAAATGTCTAAAATATCCTTACTATTATATATATACTTTTAAAATTTATTTCTTTATCTATATCACAATAATAAAAAAAATAAATTTTTTTATAAATATTTAATGAATGCAAATAAATAAAATAACCAATTATGTAATTAAACATATAATAATATGAAATTTTTTTTAAAAATCAGTTGAATATTATAAACTTTTTTAAAAACTAAATAATCAATTTTATTAGTTAGGATTCAGAAACATTACTTTAGGCCTAAACCCACATCACATATCACATATTATACCAATTATAATAATATCTAAACCTATCTACAAAAATAAAATAAAATTTAAAAATATAAATTAATATATAATGCACAGTTAAGATTTTTCACATCACATATATAAAAATTATAACAAACTTTTTTAGTTAAAAAATTGAAATAACTACATAAACCTATTATTTGTTTGGTGGAAAAAAGGAGGCTATTTATTTTAAAAGGGATATACATAATAATTTCATTAATTTGTAAATGGTATAATATTAATCTGATTTATGATTCCTTTTGGAATTTGAGATTATCACCACAAGCGGTGGGAATGTGATTCCACCATATTTTCCCACATAGATGGATTTTAATTCCACTGGGCCCACAATTACCATCAAGATTACCACCAACCAAACACTGGATTTTATACACTTTTCTAGTAATGTCACATGGAATCAAATTCCATTCCAGATTACCACGAACCAAACAGGGCCTAGGTGATTAAATAATGAAAAACAGAGTTTTTTGGATAATTTTTTAAAAAGGTTGATTTGGATATCTTAATGCCCCGTTTGGAAAGTGGAATAGACGGGTATAAGGATAGTATAAGGGTGGTATAAGAATGGATAAGGAAAATGATTGTTTGTTTGCAGAGTATAACTTGATATTACTAAGCTAGTTTAAACGAGTATAAGATAGTATAACAATTTTAAGTAACCCTTAGGATAAGCTATGCTCCCTTTATCTATTCTTATGGGTCCACATGTCAAATTAATTTTTTACATCTTATCACATCAAATCACCTATTAATACCTCTTATACATCAAAGGGCCCACATGTTAGATCAACTTTTTTATACTTTATTTATATTTTATTCTATATCAATCAAACAACTCAACCTTTATTCTTACGTTTTTCAATGAGAATAAAAAAAAACAATCAAACAGAAAATCTCATATTCATGTAGATTTGTTATCTATACTGGCATAGTTATCTATCCAGAATAACTCAATTCCGTTATCCAAACGGAGACTAAATGTTTTTAAGTATTCCCTACTTTTTAACAGTTTTTTGTTCTAAAATTTTGAACAAAAAAAGACAAACCCATCCCCCCCCCCCCCCAGCAGATGGCTAGATCAGTTCTCGATTAGTTGTTGCTGCCCCCCTCCACTTGCCCTGGGCCTCGCAATGCATCGATCCCAATTGCGTAAGAGCCCTTCCGCCTCTTCTCGAATATTCTCCACATAATCACTCTGCTCACAAAACACCACCGCAGCATTGCGCATGCGTCACACCGCCCATGCCACCGCGGGAATGGTTGATTGGATAAGCTACCCGAGCTGCATCGATGCCTGTATCCCCGTGATTTCTTGGTCCGCATTGCACATAACACAAAGCACCGAGTTGCCCGGTCTCAAAACACTTCAAGATGAACTGGAACCCCCTCATGTTGTGTTCCTCCGCATCCCCCAAAAGAATTGTCATCCGCGCATTGCAAAATGGAGAAACGAGAGCCCTCCGACATCCCTACCACCCCGGAGATCCATCCCTCCATGGAGGCAGCAATGCCGCACATGCAACTCAGCACGTTCCCCACGATTAGGAAAAGGAAAGGAGACAACGGATCACTCTGTCTCAGTCCACAGTTAATGGGGAAGAAGCCGTGTAACTCACCGTTGAGGACCACCGAAGCATTGGTGGTCGAGATGCATTGTTTGATCATACGAAGCCAATTATCAGAGAACCCATGCAACCTCAGCACATGTAAAAGGAACCCCCAATCCACATTGTCATATGCCTTTTCAAAATCTAGTTTCAGGACAGTCCCGTTTTGCTTCTCCTTGTGTTGTGCAGAAATCAAATCCTAGGTGACTAAAAGAAGCTCTCTCGTAAGGCACGACCCGGGATGAACGTCGATTGCGTCACTTCAAAGAGATGAGAACCCAAACATCGAACTCGGTTGGCGAGAACCTTGGAGAGCAACATAAAACAACTATTCACCAAACAAATAGGTCCCCGGAAATCACCAGTCGAGATCGACAATGGTACCATACATTGATCTGGAGCATAAATTTATCATGCAAAATGATCAAGTATGGTTGCACATAATATGACTTAATTTGAGTTTCTCACATGCCATGATACTTTAACAAAGTGTTGATAAAGGGACAAAAGGAAATTTGTAATGAATTTTGGTCCTTGATGAAATCATAAACATTGCAGAACATACATAAACACCAATTAATTAAGGACGTTCTGCAGGCTTCTGCGTATTTACGTCTATCATATAGTATTTTTGGTTAAATCATCATTCGTGCTTGGGAGTGTGTGTTTTAAACTTTTAATTTAATCTTGTTTATGGCCTCATATACAAACAACTTCCATCAGAATACCATGCAGAAAGGAAAAAAAAAAAACTTTCATTAGAATAAAAGTTTACATATAATACTACTTTGTGATGTGGTGTAGGTTTGTTATAATTATATGTGCCATTAGTATCAAATATCACTTGCACACTTTTTATTATTTCATTTGTCACCTTGCTCTATATAATCAACATTGGAAAGGAAATATGGAACACAGAATATCTTTCATGACAAAAGAAATCATGTTCATATACTCTAGAATTAAAAGATAATGAAGAAAGAAAACTTTTTTTTTTTTTTTTGGCTATATGTTAGATTTAAATTAGACGACAAGTTGAAAGAATATATATTCGGCCCTTGTGTTTGGCATTTAAAGAAAATGAAGTTCATGAATTGAAATTAGAGTAGAAAGAGAGAATCTGTTGTTGAGACATACAAACCCATATATAACCTCGTATGCAGTCAGCCATGTTTCATAGTATGTTATTAAAATTTATACTCTAATGAATCGTATAAATTCATTTACAGAAATAAAAATTATATACATTATATAACGAGGTGTATATCTCGTTAGTCAACTATTGAAGTATATGACACTGTAAACAATGTTATAGATAAAATTATGTGTATTAGGACCCTACAAAAAGCATCAATTATGTTGAAGTCAACTAGACAATAGATTTTTTGTGTTATTTCATTTAATTTATTATTAGTATAAGAGAGCTAACATGTCAAATTATCATTTTTTTATAAATTAAAGGTCTACATATCTTATCACTTTTTAACATTTTATAATTATTTATCCACATTATATATATATATTTTTATCTACAATTTATCAATGATCAAACAAATAAAATAATTAAAGCACAACCAAAGAGAAAATGATTCTATATTGAAATAAACATGACTAAAAATCATTGTAACTTAATTTAGGAATCAGACTTAATATTTTTTATTTTATAGAAAGCTGAGTTCTCCAAATTCGTTTCAAACAGAAAAAAACTAACGCATAGTTGCAAAACATCTTTTTTTTTTCTCTTAAAAATGATAAAAAGTTAGCTTTTCCACAATTGATGGAGCGATAACTTAATACAAACTTGGATTTTAATCTATTTATTAAAGAAAAACTAACATTGAAACATTTACAAACATGCTGCATAAATATAAGAGCGTTGATAAAAAATTCAATCCAATTTACGGCTCATTTTTCAGCCTTATATACGATAACACAATATATATTACGCTATTATATAGTTTTGTTATAGTGTACAAAGCAAAGAAAAAAAAATTAAATTTTAAAATAAATATAAAATAGTAAGATAATAATATAATATTATAAAAAGAAAGAAAGGAATAACAGTTAAGTCTGTCAATTATCCAACAAAATCCAAATCCGATCCGAATCCGTATCTATAAAATTAGAATTATCCGATATTCGAAGATCCGAAGTGCGGATATGAATATCAGTCTATTCCGATCCGAAAAATATCCGTATCCGACATATACTATAAAAAAAAATTTGTTGGTTATTTTGTATGATTAATCATAATGATAATATATTATAATACTATTAAGTTTTTAATGTATGATATCTGAAAAAGATAATAAGCTTTAAAATATCAATTTTAATTTTGATATTTCTATTAAAATATTACTTGATTATCCAAAATAATATTAATATTCAAGCATGTCCAATTATCTGTCCGTATCTGATCCGTTATCCAAAAGGATCTGAATCTAAAAATTAATATTAATATGAAAATTAGGATATGAATATTAGCCTATTCCTATTCGTATATGTCCGATTCGACTTGACGGGCTTAAATAACGGTGTACCCTCTTCCACTTACGCTTAAACGAAGGTCTGGACTTCATTTTCCTTTATACATAAACAATTAAAAAAAAGTGAAATCGAGAATTTTGAGAGAAACAGGTCTCTGTGAGCCGAGAAAGCTAAAGCCCTCTCAAGAATCCTATTTTTCGAACGATCTACAAAAATCCCAGCCATTTTTCGATCGAATCACCTCGTTAAGGTTCGCGTGTTTCATTTTGTTTTTGTTGTTTTGATTAGAAAACCTTACCCCCCCCCCCTCCCCCCAACAAAAAAGAAGAAGCAATCTTTCGTGATACCATCCATGTTCATTATGGTTGATTTGTGTCGTTTGTGGTAAAATAGGTTTTCTTGTTTGGGATTTACTGGGTTTTTGTTGTTCTGCCCAATCTTTCGTGTTTCAATGTTCAGTGTGGTTGATTTGTTTCCGTTCTGACAAAATAGGGTTTTTTTTTTCCGGTTGATTTGATCATGATATGACGAATTTTTTAAACCAAACTGAAAACCCTAATTGCGATTCGAAATTTGTACTTGTTTTACTGGAAATTTGTATAAATTCTTTTTATAAGTGTGTACAAACACATTCCACTGAATTAGTGTGAGCTTTGTGTGCAGAGATGGAGAATTTAGTGAGTCAGTTAGAGCAATGGAAGAATGGTGTTGATCAGTGGATCCTTCGGCAGCCTGTTGAACAGCTATACGTTGCGGCTGGAGTTGTTTTCTTGACCTTCGTCGTTCTTTGTTCTTTGTAAGCTATCAATTTTCACGTCTTTGCCCTGAATTTCCTTAGAGACATTGTAATGTTGGATCATTGAGCTCATGAAGGCTTTACTATTATTATTTGATATCAGTTCATGAAAAGTATTTGCTTTTAATATATCCATGGATTTCTTCAGAAGTAGTTGGGATAGAATTGAAACTTTCCTTGAAAATGCTAAAGGTATGGGGTATATTGAATTGATCTTGTGATTCATGTGACTGGTGGTCTGGTGTTTTTAATTGATGCTTAAGTCATGCGGAAGCTAATTTTCAATGTATCTCATCAAATTTGTGTGTCACACACTGCTGTTTTTTTCCCACCCATTTTCCTTCACTAATCCTCTGTTTTCTTTGTTTACCTTTGGAATAAGATGGTGGACATTGCCTTTCTCAAGAAAAAATCTAATACGTCACACATTTCACATATCTCCAATTTATTTACATATTTTGAGAAGAGGTGGCAGCACCTCCATATTCCATTAGCAGAGAGAGAAGTATGCAGACAAGGAATGTGCCCTAAGATACGTGATTGAAGATAAATAAAAACAAAACTGATTCATGAATGAAGTTAGTTTCTCATATAATAATTAGTTGCCTGAATATGAGTACAGGTATCAGATAGGGTTTATGATTTAGGAAGGCTTGAGTTCAGGTATAGCATCCCAAATGAAGAATCAAGGAAACATAGCTAATTTTTGCCCCTAAGTCAACCCTAGTATTTGCGTGATTAATATATACATGTATCTTAATCTCTGACAAGTTATGGCACAATGTGTCTGGACATTGAAGTAGAGGCAACTTTCTAATGGACAGAGAAATATGCTTTCATACTTTAGAAATTAGAAATGTGATGATTAGATGGCACCTCTTTTTTAACTTGAAGCATAATTGTAATATATCTGTCAATTCTTCAAAAGCTCACCTAAATCACTTGTCAATGGATGCAAATTTGACATGTCATATTTTTCGCATAAGTGCATTCGCTGCCCATATTATACCTTTTCTGTTCTAATGGATTACTCTGATCCAGTTCACTCTTAGTCTCCTTCTGTGTTTTTTTTTCTTGAATACAAGTCTCTATGCTTTGTGCAGTATTTACAATCGCCTCCCCAAGAACCACAATGGCAACTGGATATGCAAAATGAGTTCATGGTGCATTTTCAATTTTTAAAGGAGACTATATTTCTCCAATTCAGATGTAAATGTTACAAATGAAATCATGTTAAAGCTCTGAGATCATATAAATGTCTTACATCAGATGTGTAGATATTTTTTTTAATCTGTTTAAGAATATGTCTTACACTCCTTATTTCCATTCTTACATCATTGGTGTATTAATTAGTGATAATGATAGCTCTTCGCTTTTGTTTATATTTGCAGTACGCATACTTAAGCGCACAAAGCCCAATACCATAGTGCTTGCTGGTTTAAGTGGAAGTGGAAAAACTACTCTATTCTACCAGGTGATTTACATTGATTTTTAATCGTTGCTGCATAAAATTTCTATCACCGTCACCATCATCATCATCAGGATTATTATTTCTGCAAAAGTTTCCCTAAATGAGCAATGTGCCGGCATATTGCTCAATAAAGATAATAAAGAATGTAAAAAACAATTTATAAGATGCTCTTTTTGTTCAGCTGTTGGCCCGGCTTAAGTTTTGCACTACTTATCAAGATTGTATATTTCGTTAATTCAGTGCTTAAAATTAATTTTTTTGATCTTAAAATTATTGTTGGCTGAGGTTCAGAGATTCAAAGTAATGGTTTCTTCTTAATTGTCCTGAATGAGCCACGTTCATCAAGAGCTTCTGCATAGAACCTGAAACAATCAGAGTCACTTTCCAAAGAACCATCAGGCTGGACCCTGCTTTTAGCCAAGCAAAGGACTTGAATAAGTAACAACCATGAGTTGTAACCATGCACTCACACTTTATTCGATTTAAAACTGTTTCATCAAAAAAAAAAAATTGTATCGAACAGTAGACATTAATACTTTTAGATAGTCAATCTGGTGTCAAAAGAAATCTGCATATGAGAATTAGAAATGTCAGTGGGGAACTACATGTATTTCTGATGAACTTGGGGAAGATCATCTATCATCTATGTCATATTGGACATCCAACCATTAAGCGTGTGGAATCTTGTTATGGTCAGTCATTCTTCTATATGTATTACTCAATCAAACTTGCCAAAATTGGAAAGTAGATAATTTTGTAAATGTGGCATGTGTTAATGTATGTGGATTCCAAACTTCCCAAAAATTTGGAAATTAGATAATTTGTATATGTGCAGTGCATTTTATTATATATGAACACATAGAAGATCATTTATACGGCAGCAAAATCATTTTGTGTCCTCTTTTTACATGGAAGTAGTGGACCTAAATTCATTTGAGCATGACAAAAACTGTTCTATAAGACATTTTGTTGTCATCTCACTGATTTAAGCATTTATCTATTTTGGTAGCTTCGAGATGGCTCTCCTCATCAGGGAACTGTTACATCAATGGAGCCAAATGAAGGCAGCTTCATTCTTCATTCTGAACTGGAAAAGGTTGGATTAATAACCAAATATAACATGTTTTTATCTAGTTATACATGTTGATGAAGCTTTTATAATAAGATTGTGAGATGGCCAGATAACCAATTGTACACAATGTTTATATATTGATTTTTTTCTCACAGAAGAAAAAAATAAATCCTGTCTACGTCGTCGATGTTCCTGGTCATTCCCGCCTCCGTCTGAAGCTTGATGAGTACTTGCCACAGACAGCCGGGCTTGTCTTTGTCGTGGATGCGCTGGACTTCTTGCCGAATTGCAGAGCTGCCGCCGAGTAATTGTTTATTAATTTCCTTCTCACATTTCGTTTCCCTTTGATTGTTAAATAGGCTCTTAATCGTTTTTACTCGTATAGATCTTCTTGATATTTCTTTGCTTTGAACCAATTTTGAGCCTGTCAATGAGTCATATATGGAACGGATATCTTTATATCTGTATCTTATCCTAAAACTTTCGGATATGGAATTAATATTCAAATTCAAATCTTTTCAGATTTGGAGAGGATACAAATATTTTTTTGGATAATTTACATGTCTTAAATGCTTTCAGATAATATATCAGGTGATGTGTTAGAGTTGATAGAATTAAGATTGAGACTTCAGGACTTTTCAGGTGATGTATTAGAGTTGGTCTCTCCTTCCAAGATCATATAAAGAGAATACAACAGATATTTAAATTTTCAATATTTTATAGAAACATATATAGTCTTACAATATATGTTGGATTCAGATATTCGGACCGGAAACATATATAGTTATACAATATTTGAATATCTGGGTAGTTTTATATTTTTCAGATATAGATTCTGAATGGGTACAAATATTTTTCGGATTATTGACATGCTTAATCTATTCAAAATCAAGTAACAAGTCTCCTCTAACCTTTCATTTTGGTGTGAAGGTACCTTTATGATATTTTGACAAAAACCATCATCATTAAGAGGAAACTTCCGGTGCTGATACTGTGTAACAAGACTGATAAAGTGACTGCGCACACAAAGGACTTCATCAGGAAACAACTGGAGAAGGAAATGTAATATAAGCCTTGTTTGTCTCTCAGTGTGTGAAATTATGTTTTACCAATCCATTTTTTCTTGATTGGTCATTATTATTTGTTTGTAGAGACAAGTTAAGAACCTCGAGAACTGCTATTTCAACTGCGGATATCGCTAACGAACACACTCTTGGTACACCGGGGGAGCCATTTGTGATCTCGCAGTGCGTTAACAAGGTAACAGTAGCAGAAGCATCTGGTTTGACAGGCAATATATCTCAGGTTGAGCAATTCATTAGGGAATATGTGAGACCATAGTTGAATTGGTCATTCTTCAAAACTGTTCTCTCTGATTTCTACATACTTTGTGTTCATGTCCTTTTCTTTGAGTGTTGTTTCTGATTACTGGAGAGATTGAGATTCTGATTTGTTGACAAAAAAATATAAGCAGTTTTTGGTATTGAATTCAGGCATTCAGAATGTGTTATTCAATGAGATTTAACATGAACTGAAGAAGTTATGCAACAAATGAAACTTCTATGGTGGGGTTGGATTGAAGATGAACTTGGGTATTCTGTGTATAAATTTGTCAAGTGAATCAGTTGCATCAACTCTCCATAAAGGGCCTTGTCACATACAGTCGTTTTTACAGTCCCAAATATAGTATCATACACCTCCATCTAGTGATATATTTGTTAATTTTTTTGTACATTTAATTTTTAAAAAATGGGTGTTTATTTAATTTGAAACGAAGTGATATAGATTTGCTATTCTTAAAAAATTAAAACATATATAAGGATTATATGTGGGATTGCATATAGGGCTGTCTAACATTATTCTTCCAGAGATTTACATTTCTCTCTCATTTTTTGAGGTTTTTGATTTTCCAATCTTTGAGGTCTTGTGAACAGAAGTTAGAATGAGCTTAAGTAGAGCTGCTACCGTTTACCAACCACAAATATGTATTTAAAATTCATTTTTATTGAACGCAATCTTTGTACACAGAGAAGAACCAAAATATCTCACAAATATCAATCTCATTGAAATATATTTAGAGCATGCTGCTTTAAGTTCTGGGTTAGCTTAGTTGCTCCTACCAACTACAAATATGGATAAAAATAAACGCTCACAAGAGATTTCTCAATCTGAAAACACTTGTCTGGGTTAAGTTTTAAAGTTTACAAGTTCTCCTTTGAAGCTAAGCTGACAAGCCTGAAATCTTGTTCAACATAGGATTGAAAAGATAAACAATTCTGTTATAGGGGGTTTGTTATTATACACACAATGGAGCTTCTCCATTTTTTTCAACTACCCTACAATATTCACGTAATCCAAGCTGACAGCAACCCATGAATTGTCGCCGAAAGGCAGTAGAGTCACACCTTCAGGAAATTGCATGTCTGGAATGCGTGGGTACACACAAATTCTATCACACAACAATGAGCAAGATGTCTTCTCTGTGGAGGTATCTGTTTTCGGGGCTGTAACTGAAACATTGGTGCATTCAGACGGATTAGAAGGTGATGGTTTCAGGAGGAGAGGATCTCTTTGTGCCAAAATGCAGTCAGATGAATCGGATTCGCGATCTTTCGGTAGAGACATTGTTGAAAGACTGACACTCAATTTGTCAATCTCCGCGATTCTGCGAAATGAAATGTCTTGTTGATCTTTACCCGAGTCCATGACATAAAAGTGAATTAATATTTACAAAAAAAAAGTCTTCTTGCATTGACATTGGATGATAAATTGATAACTTGTGCAGAGTGTAAATAGGAAGTTCAGTTGACAACTGAATTTTAAAGGAAAGACAATGCGAAAATGCAGTCATAAATGGAAATCTATAGGATGACCAGAAAAAATAGAAGTCACACACACATGTACAGAGTTCCAATATATATATATGCAGTATTTAACATGAATAAAAAAGCAGTGTGTGCACGCTTGTGCCTATGAATTATAGCATTTGTTCTTCCACTTGTCTGACGTCATTAAGCATTCAGAAGAGGAAAGATATATCCACAGAAAGAGAACAACTATTTATATTTCTTTCCATCATCATCAAAATCACCGGTCATGATATTATCTATATCTATCAACATATTCATGGAACCAAATTTCTTACTAAAGTTTGCCACCTATACACCTAGAAACAAAAAAAAAGATCTTCCGTGCCTCTATTACAATTTCTCTGCAGTTGCAAAGATACACCAACTAATGAAATGGCTCTGTTATTCTGAGAGCAAATTATCATCTCCTTCCCCAGTACTGAAGTCATGATTTTTGCATCACAATTAGATATTGAATTACCAATTATTTTGGTCCATTCCCGTATCAGGAGCTGCCCATTTTAAATATAACCAAATGTTGGAAGTTTTTCATCCTAAAAAATTTGTCGTCATACAACCTCAACAATTTCTAATATAAATTAAATGGAAACAAAGACAAGAGTTGATAGTATATCAGTCAGCAAAAATTCCATTGTTTTACGGTGGGTGCATAATGGGCATCACTTGATACTTCAGGAGAAAGAAAACTAGCAATGTTTCATTACATCAACATCAGATACAGATCAGAAGGTCCTTTGCGAAAACATATATAAGCACAATCAAGTTGAATAATGACTAATGCAAACTCTTTATAGCTAAAAAAAACATAAACTGTAGTTTCACGCTTTGTAAATATAACAAAAAAACTTACGTTTGTTCAAGAGTAGTCCATGCTACTTTTGCAGCATTCGCCTCCGCCAGCTTCTTGGTTTTCGCCCCCTCCCCATCAAGAGTCTCACCTTCTACTTCTACAGTTGAGGAAAAAGTAGGCATGTGAGACTCACCAATGCTTCTTGTCTTGTATACTGGCATGGAATAGCCTTCTTTTTGAGTGAACTGCTGCAATAGATTTTTGTAGAAACCAGAATCTTCCTGCAGAATATCATTAACATATTACATTCCTTTTGTCTGGTAAGCATTTCAAAAATAGATGAAAGGATTATTAACAGAGGACTTGCCTCTTGAGTTCCTTCAGGAGACAATGAAGTCAAAGCAGCTTTGGCAGCAGCATTTTCTGCCTCCTTGAGTGTGTTGTAGAATTCTGAACTCTCGAAGGTTAGACCACCAACAGTAACTGTAGCCTTGAATCGAAGGGCGTGAGGTGAACCCCCACGCATGTAATCATACATTGGGAGACCCATGTTTCTTCTTTGGGCAAACATCTGGAGCGGATTCTTGTATTGGATGCCTAGAAGCAACAAAAAGAAAAGGAAGACGAACAGAATATGACAGTATGTTTGATATTATTTTTGAAAAAATAGGTATGCTTCAAATAAGGAGATATCAGCAGAGCAAACACTGATCAATGTAGCCAAAGCTGGAAAATATAGAGGAGAAGAAAGATGTTCTCAACCATGTTTCAGATGATATTTTTGAAACTGTTTTGCAGAAACAGCAATGAATGAGAATTGAATGAACAAACCACAGTTTGATTTTATTTGTTGGATTACATATTGGTTGCAAGGACTAATTATTATTTCCTTTTTTTTTTTTGGTGGTGGGGGGGGGGGGGGGGGGGGTGGTTCAAAAGCAGCAACTGCATAAACAAATGAAAAACTGTTGTGCAAGATGAGAAACATTTATAAAACCATAGAAATAAAAAAAACCTTTCGTATTGCATTTATTTTCATGCATTGATTATGAGTAGTTAATTATGCACGGCTCAAGGTGGCTACCAAAACATAAAAACCATTGCAGTCATTAAACTAGATTAAGGATATCTATAAGATTAGCAACCCAGAAATGATGCTTTTCACATCTGACCAAAAAGGGAAGGAGAACATAAGTGAAATGCGCAGTAATGTAAAAGAGAGGTGAGGAGTATTTGATGCATTTGGTTTTTATTCATACTTTATATACATGTATTTTTATCCATACCAGTGTGTGAGAAATACGATATAAATCTTGATCGATCTCTCAAGTAGACTAGTCAAACCATTGTCTGAGAATAAAAAGTGATGATAGAGTCATAGAGATATGCTCAACATCTTTGTTGCCAAATGTTATAGAATACCATATTAACATTATACCATAATTATATGAGTCAATATACCGCTGTTAGAATGGGTCTTGGAGCATAAAACCTCATCTCTATAGATCCAATAAGAGGCATGCTAACATTAAGAACACATTAAACACAAAAAATCCAACAAAGAAATCCAACAATTAAACAAACACAAAATTTTGGACGCGTCCCGTGAATCCCAATGCGATAAAAAATTGATACAAAACTCACACGTTAAACATATCAATTCCTTATTAGGAATTGATGAGACTCAATGAGATCTAACACTAATTGCATCTTATCTTAAAAAAAACAAATGCAACTATTAGTTAAGTTACATCTTTTTTTTTCTTGTTTGGAAATAGAGATAGAGAACAATTTATGCAAACTCAAAAGAACCCCTAACCCATTTTCAAACGGGTCACTGTATCAAGAAACACATTCCCAAGAAAAGAATATCACCCACCCAAATGAAATCAGATTCAATTAAATAGAAATAATAAGTCTAAAACTGGTATTTTATAAAACAATGTTTTTTTAATGAAAAAAACCAATTTTTATAGAACAATGTTAATTTTACAAATAACTTATACCCATCACAGACAATCAAAGCATCATTGCAAGGCATTCCCATGATGGAAAGTGAAGGAAAATGAGGAAAAGTAAAATTTTTCCAACAAAACGCCATCACAAAGGAAAAGAAAATTTTTTTTATCAACTTCCTACTTATTAGAAAAAATGGGAAAAACTCCCATGAGAAATTGAGAAAAAGTAATGGAAAATTTTTCCAATACACAAACACCTTGCAAAGGAAATCTTTCCACCACTTTCCTTTTAACCCAAATACCTTCACTTTCTTTCATTTTTCCTTCAACTTTGCACAAAAAAAAAAAAAACTCTCAAAATCAATACCCAACATTTCATAATTCAATTCAAACCTCCAAATTCTTCATCCACCAAATGATTCCCTGAGCTCCTTCCACCAATCCCATCACTCAATTCCACTCTCCCATCCAATGCATCTGCAAAAAAACCCTCAAAATCAATACCCAAATCAAAACAAAATCTGGGTTTTGCGAAAGCTACGATTTTTGTTCGACTTACCCGACTGAAAGTGGAGGAAGGCGAGCCTGGCGGCCTCGTTCTGGGCCTCCTTGGAAGGACTTGAAGCAATCGCGTCCGTCGAAAGTGAGGCCATCGACGGTCACCGATGCCCGGAACCTGGGGTTGTGGTCGTGGCCTACCTTGGCGACGGCGTACTCCGGGAGCCTCCGGAGCTTCTGCTGGCAAAGCTCCTGAAGCCGAGACTTGTACATCTTTTGAGAGAGAGAGAGCTTGAGTGGGTTAAAAAATGGAGGATTTTGGCTTTCACATGCAGAATCGATTCGCGTGGAAGGGGAAGGGAATCGATTCGCGCGTGTACGAACTGGACGTACGTCCCGCGTGTTCGTACGGACGACCCATTGAGTAGTAGCCGGGTCGGGTCGGATCGGGTTTTTCAAAGATGTCAACCCAAACCTAATCCGTCCCATTTGATTTCAAATGGTGTTATTTTGATAATTTTTATTTGGCCCCTTTATTTAAGAAAACCTCACATTTTAATAAGATAGAAAAACAATAAGTCCTCTCATAAAACCTCTCTCTCACTCTGTCCCGTCTCCCCAAAAAAATCAAATTAACATATTTTAATATATAAAAAATTTAATATAAATATAAAAAAAATATGATCTTTGTTTTTGCAAATTCACACAAATCCTCAAAATCCTAAACCTAAAACAAAATAAAAAATTTAAACCTTATATATACACAAGTGAAAAAAAGAATATTAATTAATTTTTTTTATAAAAAAATTAGAACTTATTTATTAGATGGCACAAAAAATCTAAATGAATTTTTAACAATAAAATCCTTTAAATGAGGCCCAAACAGAGGGGCTCCTAGAGCACCCTTTTGATCTCTCTAATAAGATAGAAAATATAAAAAATAAAACATAAAAATGAAGGATAAGGTCTCCCCCAATCGAACAAATTGACAATCTCACCTCCTCTATCACTCACCCGACCACCGCCTCCCTCCATCTTTTTTTTCCCTCAATGCCATCTCTTCACGTAACTTAAGAGTCCAATCCTCAATAAGAAGATGTCAACCTCAAATCAATCCTTTGAATTTGATTTTGGTTCTGGTTCTGGTTCTGCTCGAGCTAGATTGGTTACGATTTTGGTTTTAAAATGATGTCTTTTTGATAATTTAGTTATGCAGTGGCGTCTCATGTTGAAATGATAATAAAGATGAAAATGAAAGATAATGGTGGAAGAGAGAATAGATAGTAAAACTATAAAAGTGATGGATTTCATGATAAAAATAAATTAGAAAATTGAAATTCCATATTATAGATTAAACCATTCAAAATTGACTTGAACATTTAATTTTACTATTGACAGTATTGGGCTCAAATTGGTCTTGAATATCCAAATTCTCATTCTACTCAACATGAATCATGTTCATGTTGTTGATTTTCGATTTAGTAGCTTGAATGCTAAAATATCTAAACCAACTCAACGACGGGTTAGTTTGGGTTGGATTGTGAACAACCTACCCAAGTTGCCCCTCTGGTCATGATTGGATTGAGACAGCCCAATGCGTAAAATAAATGGTATGTCATTCATGGGTTGTGTCTTGTCGGTATTCGAAGATGTGCTCGTGTTGATTGATCATCTTGACAACGTACTTGTTAAGCTCATCATGTACTATTTATTGGAAAACAAATCGGGCCAGCACAGACTAGGCTCGTTTAAGAGTTGTATCCCTATCTGTCACTCCCAACTGGTACAACACAACCCAAGCAGCCTCACCTTCTCTTCGGCCGACCTATCCCCCTGTCTCTCTCGTCGTTGTCCCTAATCTTCGCCTTCGCCTCCCTCTCCACCTCTTCTTTGTCTCAATCCCATTCCTTGTCACTGTTTCTACCTCTCCAGCTTCTTCTTCTCCCTCTCTTCTTCTTCTCTTCCTCTCTTCTCCCTCTCTTCTTCTCCTTCTCTTCCTCTCCTCTGACCTCACCATCTTCACCACTTCTCCGCCTCCCAACATGTCATTCCAATTGATTGCGTTGGGCCAATCATATCCCCTACCCTAGCCACCCTCGACCAAAGGGTGAGCTATAGAGCGCGAACGCGAGCGTGCCGAACGCGACCTTGCGAGTAGAGCATCGGTTACTTTGAAAGAAGCTATTGATTATTGTCTTTTGTCGATTACTGTCTTTTGCCTATACGCTCGCTACGTCTCACCCAATACATCCAACAGAGTTTGAGACAACTTCTGCAATAAAAAAATTGACACTCAAAGAAAAACAAATAATCTTCCATAAAAAACCTCAATCACTACAAATGGTACAAACTTTTGTCACCACATGTGAAAACAAACAAAAAAAAAACAAAAAGTTATGAGGCTCATGGTATGGATCCAAGTACAAAAAAAAGTAACCCAAAAGACTTGTATTGGGTGAGAGTCGTGAGACACAAATTGTACAGCGGAGGATCCGGACCCCTCAGCAAGTCGGCCCAGCACGACACAATTCCATGGGCCATATCTTCCATGACTCATCTCTGAACGGGCTGGACCCATGGTGCGCTGGGCTGATCCGAGACAGATGAACCTACTCTTGTCCAACATTAAAATATTTATATAAAGGTCTCTGAAAATATTTTATTTACTTATAAGCCCTTCTTATAAGGGACAGTTTCCAGAATGGAAGTGCACAATGGGACTTTTAAATAATTTACCTTCTCTCCTTTATATTTGGACTACTATTCCCGAAATGCCCCCCTCCGTCCTTCCATAAGTGACCCTCTTTTCGTCCGGACCCGAGCCGGAGCGGGACATGCGCGCCTTGGGCTTCCGAGAATGCTTTCCGGTCTGGTGCTAGGGCTGCTTAGGTCGGCCAGGGCTTCATCATCGCAGCCGTCGATACGTAGATGGACGGCCGTCGTGCCGTCCTGTTCTCGCCGCCTGTACTTCCCCACCGCCGGGAGCGTCGGCGCCCGCCGGGGATTCAACGGGTACGCCGTCGAGCAGTTCTCGGACGACGAGTACGAGTGCGAGTTCGAGAACCATCCGGTCTCTCTCTCTCTCTCTATCTCTAACTGTAGTGTTGTATTTGGTGGAAACTTTAAAAATTGGATTTTTTTTTCAGACATTGTGTGAAATGTTTGCATTTTAGTTTAATGGGTTCTGATGGATTTGGTTTTATATTTGTGGTGTTGAATTTGGTGGAAATTTAGTTGATTGTGGTTAAAAATCAGATTTTTGTAGGTTTTAACGGGATTCAGTGTTTGCGTTTCTGCCAATAAAGAGTTAAAGGTGGTCGAAGTTGCTTAGTTTATGTCATGTAGTGTTTGGATATCATGTAATTCTGCAAAAACCCGAAGATAATAAATGTAACTTATTGTCACAATCTTGAATTTTCAATGAAGAAATGTATCATCTTTTGTGTAAGAGTGATTTGCTATCTTGATCAGATGAACCGAATAAAAGAATGAATCTTGTTTGATTCTATTATTTGTTTTTTTAGCTGTCAAGTTCAGAATTTATGTTTCAATTAATTACTTTATGTTTCATGAGACTTTGGTTTAAGTGAAAGGATGACATGTTCATTTTCTTGCTTTGTTTATCCATTTTTTGAGATAAAATGGTGTTTTAACACTTGTTCTTCTCAAACTACAATTTTTCGATGCAGAAATCATCATCCGTGGCCAACATTGATGAATGGAGATGGAAACTTAGCATGCTTTTACGTAGTGGGGAAGAGCAGGAGATAATATCTAGAGATAAGAGTGATCGGCGTGACTATGAACAGATCTCCAACCTCGCCAAAAGGATGGGGCTTTACAGGTTTATCTCATTTTATTTTTGTTCTTTTACCAATTCTTTCTGATAAAAGTAACCAGTACAAGTGATACCCCCATGATCTCTCGTATAGTAAGGTCTTACGTTAAACTCTCAGGGATATGTGATGAGAGGTTATTTTCCATTGTGGGGTCAGTGTGGGTGATTGGAATGTGATCTATTTAGTCCTCTGTAGCTAACTCTTGTGCCCTTAGGTCGAGAATACTATTATTTTTTGAAAAGAAGAGAAGTATTAATTATAGTTTTAATAACTTATTATTACTATTTCTCCGTGTTGTGTCTTTGTATTGGTTCAGTGAAATATATGGGAAAGTAGTTGTCGCTAGCAAGGTTCCTCTTCCCAATTACAGACCAGATCTTGATGACAAGAGGCCACAAAGGGAGGTGATTTCTCTGTTTTTTTTTGTGAAGTATGTTTGGTTTAATTAGAAGTTTCTAACTGATATCATGTATATTTGGAATGGGCTACCTCTTTTCAGGTTGTCATCCCACTTAGCCTGCAAAGGAGAGTTGAAGGACTACTTCAGGAACATGTTGACAGAATTCATTTAGCATTAGGCAAAGCTAGAGATAAATTGGAGGAGAATGCCAATGTCGAATTTATTGAAGATTTAGTTCCTGGTGAGAACCCTGATTCTTTGGTTGACGCATCAGTCATGGAAAGGGTTCTTCAGAGGAGGAGTTTACGCTTGCGTAATTTGCAAAGGGCCTGGCAGGTTGTTATTTATTTATTTATTTATTTATTTGTTTGTTTGTTTGTTTTTAAATGATTTACTTCCCAATTATGAATTCATCAAATCAAAGACTGGGTTGCACTTTCATTTTGTTCTCAAATATTTAAATCTGTTTATGGTGAATTGTGAGATTTCTCTCTCTTGGATAGCGGATCTTTATGGTTATTTAAATTTGTTAATGGGGGTGGGGGGGGTGATTCCGTAGTGGCCCATGTCTCTTCTACAAATGGGTGCTGGGTCCTTTTCTCTCCCTTGGGTTTCTTTATTTGTTTTGTTTTGGTTTATGCTTCTTTGTAATTTCAATTTGGGCCTACTGTTGTCATAAAAAAGAAAGAAGTGAGATTTCTAGGTTGATGGTTCTATTCCAAGGTCTGGAACCATATTTATTTGAAAGAGACGTGGTTTGAAAAACTTGTCTGACCTAGAGCAGCAGCATAACTACTAAATGTAAATTGCAAAATGTTAGCACATATGTTTGACCTTTTATTTAACTACTACCACAGGATGTTCATATTTAAGTTTCCTTCATTCATTGCTACACTAATTACTAATGCACTCATGTGACTAAGAGCAGATTGCATCTCATAGTTTGCACATTTCAAATAAATATAATTTGGTATCTTTATCAAAGGGATGTGATCTTCTGTTATCCAGGAATCACCAGAGGGCACTAAGATGTTGAATTTTAGGAAATCACTTCCAGCTTACAAGGAGAAGGACATGCTGCTCAGTGCAATTGCATGCAATCAGGTGTTTCTTTAGACTGAGAACCTTCTGATATATTTTAGACGGAAAATGACATGTGATTCTGAATTGATTATAGGAAACATGTCCAAAAACAGTTTCCACTCTAGTTGGGTGAAATACGTATTTCTAGTTGGAAATTTGAAACCTATTATAGATGCAACATATATTTATCATTAACCTGTGCTTGTTTTTATTTTATGTCATGCAATGATACTCTAATGAATATCTGGAACTGTATTATACTCTTGGTCAGTACCGAACTGGACACCCCTTTAATCGAATTGCACAACATATAAATCGAATTGCACAACCAATGGTTGGGTATATATTTCACTCTCTTATTGGATCCAATCAAACTGTACAAGATATGTAGTTCTTCAATGATTCTATCTATGATTAGAGAAAATATGAATTCTTAAGTATCATCAGTATTCAATAGGAGAGTGAAATATATACCCAACAATTGGTTGTGCAATTCGATTTATACGATGTGCAGTTCGATTAAAGGGGTGTCCAGTTCGGTACTGACTAAACTGATCGGATCTAGTCTTGACTGGATCTGGTCTCAATCACGATTGATAAGTGGAAGACTGATTGAGACATAATATGCCATTTTCCATGTTATAAGTTATGACAAAATTGTCTTGCACCTTTGTGTCCATTTTTTATACTGTAAATGCAAAGGTAGGGAATAACTATTTTGTTTGAAAGTAACCTGAATGATTTCATTATCGAGTGATAATGTTCCTAATAAAACATCTACAAAAATGTTCACTCATTTTTGGTGAACCCAATCATAGATGGAATCATTGAAGAACTACATATCTTGTCCATTAAATTTCTTAAGGGCTTTTACTCGACATGATTCTGATTGCATTTCCTGTCATGGTTGTACATTAAAACATTATTCGTGCAACATGTTAGCCAGAAACTTATGAAGTATCTGTTTTTGCTCCTTTCTAAAATATTCTTTGTTGGGCATGCAGCTAAGTTTATTTTCTTTATATAAATTTATGAATAATAGTGATTAACTTCTATTACAACATATATTGAGATTATTGTTTCCTGTTGGCTGGGCCTTTATTTGGTACATTCTTTTTTTTCTTCTTTATTTGGTACATTCTGCATGGTGGTGTCTGAAGCAATGTCATAGTCCTGCTCTCTATCTCAAGGGGTTCATAAATTAATTTGTTAAATGGAGTTAATCATCATCTTTTCTACATGAATGTTTTTCATATCTGATGCTTAAATCAATCACTGCCTTGGAAGTTTCAGGAAACCAACTGGTTAATAAATTATATCGTTTCACTCTGCCATTTATTGGTGTAGTTAGATGGTCAGCTATGTCTACGGCGACTTAACCTATCTGTTATAGGTTGTAGTGATCTCTGGAGAAACTGGATGTGGAAAAACTACACAACTTCCTCAATATATATTAGAATCTGAGATAGAATCAGGACGTGGAGCATTTTGTAACATCATCTGTACACAACCACGAAGAATATCTGCAATGTCTGTGGCAGAAAGAGTTTCCGCAGAACGAGGAGAGGACCTAGGGGAATCTGTAAGTTTTCCACTGAGTTAATCATTTGTTGCATACCTCTATCTCTGACTTGTTTGTGAAAGGCATTTTTTAGAATGTTTCAATTTAGGTTCCATACAACATTAGCTTCTGTGATAGGTTGGTTACAAAGTTCGATTAGAAGGAATGAAAGGAAAAAACACGCATCTGCTTTTTTGTACCAGTGGTATTTTGCTAAGAAGATTGCTGTCAGACCGGAATCTCAATGGTGTTACCCATGTATTTGTTGATGAAATTCATGAGCGAGGCATGAATGAAGGTTTTGTTTCTTCACCCACATTGATCAAGTGTATTGTTATTTTGTTCTAGTCCTTCAAGCATCCTCAAAATAGCTGGACCTTTTATGTTTACCTGATGCTTTTGTCTTTTGTTATATACATATTGCAGACTTCTTGTTGATTGTGTTGAAGGATCTTCTTCCTCGCCGTCGAGATCTCAGGTTGATCTTGATGAGTGCCACCTTAAATGCTGAACTGTTCTCTGGATTCTTTAATGGGGCTCCCACAATTCATATTCCCGTAAGCTACATTTTTAAGTTTTAAAGTAGCCTTTTTTTAGATTCAAAATGCATGTTGGAATAATCGATTATATTTCATTTGGTAGGTAACTAAAGCATAACCTTTTTCAGGACATGCCCCTGGCATGCATTACGTTTGCTCATTATTAATTTGCATGCGTGCTGTATGGTTTAGTCATAGATTTCTCCAAGCATCTTCTTGTTTAGTACAACATGCTCATTTTTCTGGACTTTTCCTCTCACTGATCCACTGCCACTTTTAGTTATTATTATTTTTTACTGTATCTTCAAAGTATTACAACTTGAGAATGGAGTTTCGGAGGCTTGGTCTCTCCAGCAAAAAGATTGCTATGTAGTTTTTGGAAATTTCCATTTGGATGATAATTTACCATGACTAACTTTTTATTTGATAAAATATTTTTTACCTCAAAACTCTGTGCCTTTGTCCATGGTCTGGGAGGAGGTTTGTTATAATAGGTTGATCGTCAGCGTGAAACTTCATCAAAACAATTAATTAAACATTTTCCTTAATCTTAATTTAATGCATTTGAAATCTCTACCTTATTTGGCAATTTTATTAAAGTTGTAAGTCTATGCATATCTTTACTTCAGGGATTCACATATCCTGTAAGGGCACAATTTCTGGAAGATATATTGGAGATTACTGGATATAAGTTGACGTCAGTCAACCAAATTGACAATTACGGTCAAGAGAAGTTGTGGAAGACACAGAGGCAACTCTTGCCACGGAAGAGGAAAAATCAGATCAATACACTTGTTGAGGTACAATGCTGTTTTTCTAGATAAAAGAGGTCCAACGTTCCCGTTGTAAAGCATTTTTTTTATAGTAGTCCAAGTCTCCGTGATAGATAGATTAATTAATTTATTTTTTAACACAGGATGCTCTCAGCAAGTCTAGCTTTGAAAGATATAGCTCCAGGACACGTGATTCTTTGGCTTCTTGGTCACCTGATTGCATAGGATTTAATCTTATTGAGGCTGTTTTGTGCCATATATGTCGGAAAGAACGGTCAGGTGCTGTTTTGGTTTTTATGACAGGGTGGGATGATATTAGCTGTTTAAAGGATCAACTAAAGGCCCACCCCCTTTTAGGTGATCCGAACAGGGTTCTGGTGCTTACATGTCATGGATCGATGGCCACATCCGAGCAGGTAATATCAATTATCATTTTTTAAAAATTGTTATAGTAGAGGCATAAGTTTGTTTTGTGTACTGTTTGTTGACTGTCCCTGATCATTGGGATGTGCCTGTATTTTATTGTCTTGATTTCAGGTGTTCTTCATTATTAGCTATTATGTGCATCCTATATCTATAAAATTGAAAGTCATATGCTGATACTATGCTTCCTCTAACCTAATTATGTCCATTTACTTTTTTATCTGTAGTCATATGCTGATACTATGCTTCCTCTAACCTAATTATGTCCATTTACTTTTTTATCTGTTACTATAATCACACAGTATTCCACTTAGTGTGTTCTATTGTGATGGATTGAACAAAGTGACTTACATTATGAGAATGCATCACCGAATCTCACTTTATAGCAAGAAACCCTTATTTTATTTTATTTTACAAAAGCTTTATTGGGCCCATTAAAAATAGAGCATGGTTCTTTACTTTAGTGATTCCTAGATACAGTTACATCCCAGTGATTAATACTGATCATACTGTTTTCTCCTAAGTTGTGTGATGGGTGAGTGAATTTATAGATTTTAGTGGTGTTCGAGCTCTAATTGTATGAAAGCTATCAACAAACAGGATTTGATTTCCATCACTCTTAAAAAATTAAAATAGTTTCCTATTCGTTAGAATGAGTATTTTGTTAAATCTACTTGCTTTCTTATGTAATATTTCTGAGAATTTACGTCCATACGGTTTTCTATATGCAGAAACTCATATTTGAGAAACCACCTCCTAATATACGCAAGATTGTACTTGCTACGAATATGGCAGAGGCAAGCATTACGATCAATGACATTGTTTTTGTGGTTGATTGTGGAAAAGCAAAGGAGACTACATATGATGCTTTAAATAATACCCCTTGTTTACTACCATCCTGGATCTCACAAGCTTCTGCTCGTCAAGTAAGATACAACTGTTCTACATTAATGAAGCATGTATATTCATATTTTATGTGCATTTACCCTAAGTCACAAAAGTCAGCAACCTGGACAGGGGTCTATATTTGTTTGGGCATCCCTCCTAATAGAGGGTTTGCATTTTCTTTTGTCATTTTTCAAATTGGCTGGTTTTCTTCACCTTGTTCTTGAATTTCTTTTACATTTTTCTTTCATTGCGATAGGCCTTGAATGTTACATGCTAGGAAACAGACACTTGAATGAACATTCTGTGTCCTTTTCTGAAACATTTCATACATGGGACATGACATGAGATGGACATGTATTGGACATGTCCAACACGTGTCCAAAATTTAATTATAATTTCCTAAATATTGGACGTACATTGGATGGGGGATAGACAATGCATGGACACACGACACTTATGCAGCCTAATGTGGCATGACATTGTAAACTTTTCCTTTATAAATATTGTAAGATGATGTTTATGTACACATAAAGCCAAATGATGTTAAAATATTGAAAGAATTGATAATTGACACACTATTTTAGTTATGTCAACTTTTTATAGTTTACTGATGTGCGCCTGTTTTTTCATTAATTATTCATTTTTTGTGTCTGTATCCTGGTTTTCCATGATTTGTCTAGTCACCATGTCTGTAATCTGTATGGTGTCATGTTTATGTACCTTGTCTGTGTCCATGCTCTGCAGCTTACATGGTAAATAATTTAAAACCATTGCATTAATTTATGAACCAATGATTGGCTAGGATAATATCAGTCATCTTTTCTATATACATCATCTTAAATTTGTCTGGATTATTAGTCACTGTCACTATCATTCTGATTGCTTACCATGCTGATTTATGTGATGTGGTGCTTTTTTTATGTGCCTATGATAATCACTTTCACTCTTATGCAAGGTGGCATACCATTTTTCTGTAAAACTGAAATGGACCTCTGTGTAAGTGAACACATATTGTTGCATGTAAAAGGGTTATTCTGACGAACCTGATGAGCACCATACATTTTACATCATGGTTAAACATTAGGCAAGATGTATTTTATCAGTCATAACCGAGACAGATCAACCAGAGTCCAGGATTTGCATGTGTTTCTGCCTGAACAATAATGTTCATGTATCGACCAGGTACCACTGAAACACATTGATTTTGGCCTAAACAGGCAGCCCATGTCAATTTGCTTGAGTTTAAGGTGGATTATTAACTTAATGTAAACTGTTTTCAAAAGTGTGAGTCAGTTGGGTGGATGAATAAAGAAGAGATACATAGTAGGGAAATCAGAAATTATGTATGAATTATTTTTCTCTATGATATAATATAAACAACCACAAATAAATCAATCCTGTAACTTCAATTGTCTCAAGCAGAAGAACTCTGATGACTTTGATCCTTGTAGTGGATTTTTGTTTCACCATTTTAAACTGGAGCCAGATCTCATGTCTTCCTTGGCTTGAGTATGCAGAGACGAGGAAGAGCTGGACGCGTGCAGCCTGGAGAATGCTATCACCTATACCCTAGATGTGTTTATGATGCATTTGCAGAATACCAGCTACCTGAGCTTTTAAGAACTCCTTTAAACTCCTTATGCTTGCAAATAAAGAGTTTGCAGCTTGATAGCATAGGGGAGTTCTTGTCAGCTGCTCTACAGCCACCGGAGCCTCTGGCTGTAAGTATATCCTTTGTTTGAATTTTTTATTTTATATGTTGATATTTTGCTTTATAGTTGGTATAGAATTTAATTTAATTTTAGGTTGAAAGGATTTTTTTTTCTATCTAAGTGAATGTATGGGCTTGTCAGATAGAGTTGATTTGGAGAATTAGTATGGAATGTTGATTTCCCTTGTCAATCTCTTCCTCTCTTTTCTTCTCTTCTCCATCCTACATCACAAAGAGGTGGTATTTGTTTGTTATATTTTCATTCACCATGATAATATTTATATACGCAGGTTCAAAATGCAATTGATTTTTTAAAGGTGATTGGAGCATTGGATGAGAAGGAAAATTTAACAAATCTTGGTAAGCTTGTGGATGCTATACTTTGTGTGGGGACAATTTGGTCTTTAGCTTATTCTCATGGGATCGATCTCATGTTTCCTTGTTCTGATCTTTTGTTTTCCAGGGCAATATCTGTCCATGCTTCCAGTGGATCCAAAGCTAGGCAAAATGCTTATCATGGGTGCTGTCTTTCGGTGCCTTGATCCAATACTTACAATTGTGTCTGGATTGAGTGTGAGGGATCCATTTCTGCTACCTCAGGACAAGAAGGATGTAAGTGTGCGGTTAACATTAAAAAAAAAACATTTATTCTAGCACATGTATATAGAACTCCTGTCTATTGGCATGCAAAACAACTTCATTCAAAAAGTGAAATAATTCCTAATGAAAGTTGTTCCTAATACCTCTGGATATCTTTGGGTAGTCTGAGCAGAACGGGTTAGTGTCACTGGAAACTTATGTTTTAGTTTACAATCATTTATGATCAGGTTACTTATTCACCTATCTAAATGTTTGTCAGTAATGGTGTACTAGGAAGCAGAGATACTTCAATGAACACGTCATGTCCATGCCAATACATATCAGACATGGAACATGACTCTAAACGCGTTTGACATGTGTCAGACATATCCTATCATGTTTAAAATTCAAAAATGATTTTTCTGAATTTTGAATCTACATTGGACATGAGATGGACATGGCATGCACACACGACACTTATGTGGTACAATATTGTAATTTTTTTTCTTAACGACCATTGTAAGATTTATGCTCACATGGAGTCCAATGATGTTAAAATATTAATGGAGTTGATTACTCACACATCATTGTAGTTCTATTAACTTGTTATAGCTTATGGATGTGTGCTCATTCTTAAATTTATCATGTCTTTTCAGTGTCAATGTACTAGTTTTTCAGGGTTTGCCGTGTCACCGTGTCTGTATTGTGTCATATCCGTGTCCCATGTCTGTGTCCATGCTCCATAGATGGTGTGGCATATTAAAGGCTCTATTAAATTTTATAGCTCCTCTGTCATGTCTAATGATATTCAAATGTCCTCAAGGGAAGCATACCATTGATGTCTATGTTTCTCTTTTTCAGCTTGCAGGCTCAGCAAAATCAAGATTCTCCGCAAAGGACTATAGTGACCATATGGCACTTGTTCGTGCCTACGAGGGGTGGAAAGATGCAGATAGAGAAGGATCAGCATATGAATATTGCTGGAGGAATTTTCTCTCATCTCAGGCCCTTCAAGCTATCCATTCACTTCGGAAGCAGTTTAATTTCATTCTAAAAGATGCTGGTTTAATAGATGCAGACCCTGGAATCAACAATAGCTTGAGTCATAACCAACCGTTGGTCCGTGCTATCATCTGTTCTGGCCTCTTTCCCGGAATTTCTTCTGTTGTGGTAAATGAATATCTCAATTTATTGATTTTCATTTTTAGTTTAATTTTTATTTCCATTCTAAATGGTCTCAGCTTAGGCACCTAATTGTACATTTTTGCTATCTACAGCACCGAGAGAAGTCCATGTCTTTCAAAACAATGGAGGATGGTCAGGTTCTTCTTTACGCTGTGAGTGTGATGCTTCTACAACCCCATTATGTATTCCACCTATTTATATCTGCTAGGTTATCTGCTACTTGAAACTATCATGAAAAGTTTTAGTGGGTTTGGTTTGGAACTCATGGCAACAAATGGCAGAGATGGTTCTCAGTATTTTTTTTCAATTCTAAATCAGAATAATGGAATTATTTACAAGTATGAAATAGTTTCATTAAACTTTCTCGTTACAAGAAAAAATCCATAGTGTGGGGCCCTGTTGGTGGGCGAAATTGTGAGAGCTACATCAGCTCTTTCAATCAATTAGCCCTGTGGTTACAAAAAAAAAGAGACATATATTAATGGAGTTTCCCCTTCATGGATATTCTGTTTATACTGTGAAACTCATGCATACTTGATATACATGCTCATGTGAATTTGATTTGGTCTATAGCTCACTGAAGAATATTTAACTTTCTGCATTATTTGGTTCCAGAACTCTGTGAATTCACGATATCAGACAATTCCCTACCCTTGGCTGGTCTTTGGAGAAAAAGTAAAAGTCAATACCGTGTTTATACGTGATTCCACGGGTGTCTCTGATTCGATACTGATTCTCTTTGGGGGGATTCTCACTCATGGAGCTTCAGTAATTTCTTGAGCCTCTTATTTGTCCCTTTTCTTATTCATCTAATGGTTGTATTTATCCTTTCTTTTATTCTTCTAATTTAAAATATATAAATGGATTAATTTTAGGCTGGGCACCTGAAAATGTTGGATGGCTTCATTGATTTCTTCATGAATCCTAGTTTGGCGGAATGTTATTGGAATCTAAAGTTTGAACTTGATAAACTTATTCAAAAAAAGGTAAGACTACTCTGATGGGTCTATTTTAGGTGAATTTTTTGCAGATAAGATGTAAGGGTGCTGATACACTCAAAAACTTCTACAGATGTCATATCGGTAACTCATCATATGAAATAGAGAATATACTCTACCATGTCAGTATATGCTCTATTATGGAAAATGTAAAAATATATTCCTTCAATTTCTATTTCACTTATTGTGAAAGCATGTACTTCATCAGACAAGCATATATATTTTTTAAAAAGAGTTCAGTTTGCAGAAGTGGCCACATGAATGACTAAATGTATCATTTTCAAGATGTAATTTCCATTTTTGTATCTTATCTTCTCTTAACACCACCTTTTCATAAATGCAGCTCCAAAACCTGAGCACAGACATTCACAAAGAAGGCAAGTATCTGATGCTCGCTGTTCAAGAACTGGTTTCAGGTGACCTTTGTGAGGGCAGGTTTGTGTTCGGCCGGACGAACAACACCACCACCGCCATTGGTGAAGTAAAAAACGACGAAAACAACAGGAATCCCAGTTATTTGAGGGATGGGACGAACCCTAAAGCCCTTCTCCAGACACTTCTCACGAGGGCGGGGCACCACCCCCCAAAGTACAAGACAAAGCATCTCAAGACGAACGAATTCACGGCGACGGTGGAGTTCAAAGGGATGCAGTTCGTCGGGAGGCCGAAGAAGAACAAGCAACTCGCGGAGAGGGAGGCCGTGGTAGATGCGTTGGGATGGTTGACTCGCACATCTCACTATAATGTGAACAACAGGGATGAGGATTCCGATGGCGAGCTGATGGATCTTACTGAAGACATGTTGAAAGTGCTTTCGAAACCGAGGAAGAAATCTAAAAAGCGTGGAAGGCGATGATCAATTATCTCTTGGTAGATTGATAGAGATTTCTGCTCTTCACTGAGGAATCTTCAATTTGAGTCTTTCTCTTGTTGATAGAAGAATGTCTAACCGATAAATTTTTTTCATAGAGAACGTAGAGTTGGAGTTTTGTTTTAGCATAGCAAATGATGTAAAATGTGTCAATAGTGATAGCTCAAAGAAAGAGGTCCAGCTATTTATCTCGGTAACAATAAAAGCTTCATGTATCCCTTTTTTTAAGCTATATTCATTTTTTAAATTTCCTTCTAAGCTGTATATTTTGTTCCATATTTCTGTGCGGGTGAAACGATTTGTGACCTTCCATATTTTTAGCTGTTGAATTGAACATTTAGTCATTGGATATTTGAATATCCATTATTTAGTTTCTATAATTTATCATAATTTTTTCATAAATAAAAAGAGCAGCCGAGGAAGATTAAGGTTTTCTTGTGGCTCCTCGCACATGACCGTCTTCTCATGAAAGAATTTCGTTCAAAGTGGAGACCTCGGTGCTCCATTTGTTTTGTCAATGCTGGGTTGCTTAGGATCTGTGGCGTGTAGTGGGCGTCGTAACCTCGCTTCCCCCTTTCTCCACTATTGCGCAGATGTGGGAAGCGGGTGCTGGGCTTTGCTCGTGGACAACACTGGCTCATGCTAAGGCGGTGGTGTGTTCGCTGATCTCGGCAGCTACCTAGGCGGCGGCTACCTGGGCTATCTAGCGGATGGGGAATGATGCAGTTTTCAAGGGAGCCAGGGTGTATGCTGACAACATGTGGAAGCATACGATGGAGTTGGTCGGGGTGCGGGGATTGATGTCCTGTCTACTCCTGTGCCCTTCTCCTGGCCATATTTCACACTTCTATGTTTATTTACTTTGTATCTCCTCCTCATTCACATTTCAGAGCTGTACTGACTCATTCTTTAATGAAACGGTGTGATTCTACCTTCTTAAAAAAAAAAAAAAATCTAGCCCTAATGATCAACATTTCATCTCCCCTTCAAGTTTTTACCAATATACACTTTACCGGATGACCTTCACAAACAAATGTTGTTGCACCCGAACTCTGTGACAATGATTACATGTTTCTTCCAAATTACAAATATCAAAATGCAAACAAAAAAGAAAGAGTAAAAAGAACGAATGTGCCGTCTGCAAAATCTTGCTGCATAGAACAACCCTCAGCATGCCAATGGCGCCGTCGACCGGTCGAATCCCCTGCCTCGGACAACTCCGCCTTTGCTCGCCGGTGGTTGCACCCTCTCTTCTTCTTCACGTCCCGATCCCGGCCCGCACCAATCACCCTCTCCGCGTGCTCCAGCCCGCCGACATGGCCCGTGGGCCTGTCCCTCGTGGCGCCGCCGTTCACGAGTATCCGCACGATCCCCGCGTAGTGCAGCGACTCCGCCACGCGCAGCGGCGTGGCCCCCTTATTGGTCCGCGCCTCCACGTCTGCCCCCCGCTTCACGAGGAGCTCCACCGCCTCCGCCTGCCCCGCCTCCACCGCGCAATGCAGCGGCGCGTACCCCTCCCCGTCGCGCGCGCTCGCGTCCGCGCCCTTGTCGAGCAACGCCTTCACCACGTCCGCGCGCCCCTTGAACCCCGCGCGGTGCAGCGCGGTCCACCCGTGCTGGTCGCGCCCGTCCACGCACGCCCCCATCTCCACCAGTCTCTGCACCGCGCGCAGGTCCCCTTTGCGCGCGGCCGCGCACAACCGGTCCCCGAGACGCAGCGCGTCGAATAGCCTCGCGTGCCCGCCCTCAGCCGCCACGTCGTACGCCGTCTTCCCCGCCAGGCTTCGCACGTCCTTGTTTGCCCCCCTCGCCATCAGAAGCCTCACCATGTGCTCGTCCCCTGCCGCGGCCGCGACGTGCAAAGGCGTCTCCCCGTCCGCGCCACCGCGCACGTCGGGCGCGGCCCCGCTCGCGAGGAGGAGGCGCGCGCAGTCCCTCCGCCTCTCCTCCGCCGCGAGGTGCAGCGCGGTCCTCCCGTCCGAGGTGGCCTCATTCACGTCCGCGCCCTTCAGAAGAAGCAGGCGCATGACCTCCAGGTGCCCCCCGCGCGAGGCGAGGTGGAGCGGGCCAAGCGCGGACGTCGCGGACCGCGCCGCGCGCGCGCGGTGAGCGAGGAGGAGCTCCACGATGAGCACTTCACCCGCGGCCGAGGCGGACTCGAGCGCGGTCCGCCCAGACGACCGTGCCGTCGACTCGACGTCCGGGTCGAACTCGAGCAGGAGCTGGACCAGGTCGGGCCGGGCCCGGTCGACTGCCAAGTGAAGCAACGATGACCCGTCCGAGTCAGCCGAGTCGACGCACCGCCACGCGGGGTCGCTGCGCTCGAGCACCTCGCGCACGCTGTCCATCGAGCCGTCACGCACTAGACGGGTCAACACGGCCGAGCCGACGAAGAAGATTCGGATGCCACTGTCGCTGAAGACCTGTTTTTTCCTGTTAGTGAACCACTCACTCGGGACTGAGTCGGTCGAAAACCGGTCCCGAGTCACAGCCGCACCGGGCACGACCATGCTTTGTAAGACGAACGAGTCGTCCGAGTTGGGGTAGGACTCGGGGAGGGACTGGCCGAGGTACGCGATTTCAACGGTCACGGTCGCGAGGGGGTGGATCACACCCGAATGTGGGTGGATCGTGTACATGGACTTGTGGACTGGGAGGAGGCGGAATGCGACGGGCATCGTGTACATGACGTTTCGGAGGGTGAGTTCACCAACGGAACGCTGGCCCGGTTCGACTCGGATGGCTACCTGGTTGGATGGCTCTAGACTTATGAGCCTGTCCATGACTCACACTCACTTAAAGCACCCACTCCTTTTGTGGTTCAAAATTGGTTGCTCTAGTGAATTGAGTGACTATGGACTACCAAAGTTTTCTTGAACAACTTTTGATGATGGTTTTTTTTGGAGGGATTGGGTGTCCAAAAACTTCATTGAAATAGGAGGGATTTTTGAGAAGGGGAGAGAGGTTGTTTGAGGTGAATTAAAAGAGAGTGGGAAGGGGAAGGGATAGATTGAGCCGGCTCTAATGGGTGTTTGCCACGTGGTGGTGTTAAAAACTAGGGAGACTTGTTCTTTCTGTTGTTAGAGCTAATTTAGTCCTTAAAAATAATGTGATCACTTTCTTGGTGTATAATTTTAAATATTTTCTTAAAACACAAAAAAATCGGATTATGGATAATTGATAATATAATTGAATGTGTCATCATCATGATTGATGTAAATTATATTATTAATATTAAAAAATATGAAAATTATTTACAATATATATTTATCAGTTTTGAAATTCTTTAACCCTCCGTTTGGGGTGGAGAATAAACGTCGGATATGGGAGAATATAGTAGAATAGCTCCCAAACAGCTGTTTGTTTGACAAGAATAAACCTTGATAGTTATGTCTGGATAAGCTAGGATAAGAGCTGATAACTATTCTAAAAAAAGCTAGAATTGCTTATCAGGGCTTATCTATACCAATGGATAAAAATACTCTTATCTGTCATTTTAAAAATTTTATCTTACCTAACACTCTCTGCACACATTCCAAAAACCATCACATCTATCATATCACACACACATCTCTCATTCTTATTCCCAAACACAAATAATTTATGCAGGGGTATAATTGTCATTTAAAAAGTCATAAACTCTTATTCATCTCTTATCTACCACTTATCATTACTTTATTCAAGGTGAACCAAACAACAAAAAGATCAATTTTACGTTTCCCAATGAGAATAAAAAAAAAGACAACCAAACAAAAATTTACCTATTCAACATGAATTGTTATCTATCCCAGTATAGCTATCAAGGGCGAATAACCTTATGTCACACCCCAAACGGGCCCTTAAGACTTTATGTAACATCATTTTAAATATTTGATTGACAATAACAATTGTTTTTTTTTATAGTTTATGAACTAGTTGAGCAACTCTCGTAGTTGGTTTTTAAAAATTCATTGATATTTAAAATTCATGTGAGTTTTGTTTAATTTATTATTTGATTTTGAGGGTTAACTGGGTTTTGAGGGTTAACCAGCTGGTTTGATCCAGTAATTATAAGCATTAATTATTATATGAAAAAACAATGTAGGTCATATTCATCATTGTGTTAGCACAATTTTTTTTTCTTCTATTGTGAGCTGTTGGTCTTGTTATTTTTAATGATTTTTTCCATTGGAATCTATAGAGAGGATGTATGAGATGCTGTTGTATCTTATGGTGAAGCATATTTGTTTATGTTTATATTTTTGGTTATGCATTTTATTTTTACGAAGATCCCAAGAAGATCCCTCTGTACTATTCTTTTTTAAATCACAGGGATGTCCAATTTGCATTATTTTATGGTGATTTTAAGAAATATTAGTTCTAAATGATGCTTATTTTATGGTGCTTTTCTATCTGCAGTAAAATTATTATTGTTTTATAAAAAAAATCAGTTCTAAATGATAAACAAGATTTAAATATCTTAGACTCTGATTTTGAACTATATATGTATAGGTGAACACAACAAGACCCTTCAGAATTTCCTTTAGAATTTCAAAAATTAGTTTTAATCAATAAAAGGGACTTAAATGTTTTGTAATCTAATTTTGAATTTCATACATAAACAAGACCCTTCACCAGTTTTTCCAAATCAATTATGTTAGTTGGAAAATTTTAAATTTTAATCCACACTAGCTTGCCTTTTTTTATTTATATTTATTTATCATGGATTTGCTTTTCACTCTTTGCAAAATATGCACAACATTTACGAGTGATTTTGTGTATCTAAAGTTTTTTTGTCATCAGAAAATTCTAGACCTCCCTAAGATTATCTATTTGCCATTATTCGTCAATGCGATTATGATTCAATTAGTAAACAAAGCTAGCCATAGCATCTTTAATTTATCAAATGGTTTCATACACCACATAATAATATTAAGACATCCCTTGTTTGTTGGTGGGGGAGTTGTGTGGATTTTTGAGTTCTTCCTTTGACTTTCAAACACACATGTACACCAACATAAAATATCACCAACAGTGATATATACCACTAAACTATTAAGGTACTTAGGCATAAGGTACATATATATTTGGTCATTTAATCTGCCTTTCTTTTTGGCATATTTATGCATTTTTCTTTCTGCATGGTTTTCAAGTTCTTGTTACTTATTATATATAAAGGGATTTGTTTGTATTTGCTTCAAACAAAGCTCATTGGTTGCTTCACATAAAAAGTTGCCATCATGTCATTTCTTGTTGGTTACCTTGGGACAATTGGGCCCCAAATGCACGTAAATATATCACATGTTAGGTTTGATGTACTGGGTCATTCATACAGTCCTAACTTTGTATATGACATCTATAACAATTCTCCTATGTGGGAATATATATCTATATAAGAAAATATAAAAGAATACACATTCAATTAATTCAAGCATATACTTTATTTTTGTTCACATTTTCTGGGTGTGCTTTTAATTTATGAAAATTATTTGAATTATGGGTGTGAAAAATACCTATTCATTGGTACCATCTATTGAAGAACAATTCCGTGTGGTTATTGATTAAATGATAACGGACAACTTTAAATGCAGTCTCGTGTGCAGTTTCCACATCTTAATTTATTGAAGGATCTAGTTTCATGAAAATAAAATATATATGTAATAAATTTTATATTCCCATTTACCCAGTGTAACATATATACATCACTAATACAAGGGTTGCATTTTAAGGACTATATGTGATTAAATAAATGATAGAAGTTATGCATTAGGTAACATAAATAGGCTTCTTCATAGGGTGATTTTTAAGCAATCAATATTATCAGTTTTTTTAATTAAGAATGTTTTTTGTTTACTTTATTTGAAGATCGATTGATCTATAGAAATAGGTTGTTTTCTTATTTATAAAAAAAATTAGACCTTTGTTTCGAATTTCGTACCTAAACAAGACCCTTCACAATTTTTCAAAAAAGCCATCATAAATAAGAAATTTCCAAACATGTTTCCAATTATCCGCATATTATAATATTTTCACTTTATCCTATATAACATTTTTAGTCTAAATAATTAAAATTGTGACACCAACATTTCAAGCTTACTTTCCTATTCCATTATATGATTCCATTTGTAAACAAAGCTAGTCATAAAAATTTCTTTAATCAAATTGTCTCCTCCTCTGTCTTGCAAACACACCAACATAAAATATCACCAATAACTTGGCCAGCAACAGTGATATGTATATAACAATAACATATGAAGGTGCATAGATTTGGTCATGTAGCTTTCACTTCCCTTTTATTATGTCTATGGATTTTTCCTTCTACATGATTTTAAGCTCATGTTAATTTCTTGTTTGTATTTACTTCAAACAAAGAGCTCTCATTGGTTGGATATATCACATAAAAAATATCTATCATGACATTTCTTTGTGGGTTCCCTGTGCACAAATATGCCCCCAAATGTCCATTGATCCTCCCCAATGTGCCTCTGTGAGATTGAGTCTATAGGAATAACTGGATCTTAGCAAGGACTGCTCAGAGGATTTAAGACAACTGGGAATTGTTCCTAAAAGATTATTATTTGAAAGATCTAGGATGTGAATGTTTTGCATATGACACACTTGAATTGGGATTGAACCTTTAAATTTGTTTTCAGATAAGAAAAGTGATATTATATTAGGAAGATCAAACAACCGGCTTGGAATAGTATCCGAGAGAAAATTGATACTCACATCTAACAATTTTAGGCTTGAACAATTTAATAAACTTCTTGGTATGGACCTGTGAAGTAATTATCATAGAGGATCAAATATTGAATATGTTGCATAATCCAATCCCCAGGAAACATATCTCCTGTAAAATTATTTCTAGATAGGTCTAACACCTCTATTGACTTGTGGACATAAGGGATACTGCCCTGAAAATCATTTCCAGACAAGTTTAAGCAGCGTAAGTTTGGAAAGAACATTGTTAGGTTTTGGGGAAATATTCCAGAAATGTAGCTATTAGATAAATCGAGAATTTTGAGTGATAGACTTTTGTTATGAACACTCCAAAGAAGAGGGCTATGGAATGTGTTATGTGCTAAAATTAGCACATTAATACCATTATTGACAAGTTCAAAGGGATTGCTCACTATGATCAAACTATTTGACAAATCTAGGATTCTCAATTTATTTTGGGTGAATAAGAAGCTAGGGACCCTCCAACCACTACGTTTGTTGAGCTCACAATTATTTAAGATCAAATAATCCAACTGAAATGATGGAACCTAGGATAGAGATTCAGTTTCTACTTCTAGTTGATAGTTATTTGAGAGATCAACGGTTGACAAGTTGGAGAGGTTGGCAAACAAGGAAAATGAGAACACACCATCTAATTGATTGTCAGATAGTAGTAGTCTTTCAAGAGTATAGATTCCTTGTATCAAAATATTATGTATTAAAGTGGCAGATTTCATTTTTGTAAAAATATCATTCATCAGAATATTTTGATTCATGTAACATTTTTAGTCTAAATAATTAAACTGTGACACCTACATTTCAAGCTTATTTTCCTATTCCATTATGATTCCATTTGTAAACAAAGCTAGTCATAAATATTCCTTTAATCAAATTGTCTCTTCCTTTGTCTTGCAAACACACACCAACATAAAACATCACCAATAACTTAGCCAGCGACAGTGATACACACACACACACATATATATATATATATATATATGAAGGTACATAGCCGTCCGATTTGCATCCAACGTCATGTAGCTTTCATGGACCCGTTCCCTTCGACGCCGCACGGTGCGGCCGCCGCACCTCTTTATATATGAAGGTACATGTCCATTTCCCTTTTCTTTCATGTCCATGGATTTTTCCTTCAACATGGTTTTAAGCTTTTGTTAATTAGTGTAAAAGGTCTTGTTTGTATTTGCTTCAAACAAAGAGCTCTCATTGGTTCGATCACATAAAAATATCTATCATGACATTTCTTTGTTGGTTCCCTGTGCACAAATATGCCCCCAAATGTCCATTGATACTTCCCTAATGTGCCTCTTATGTGAGATTGAGTCAATAAGAACAACTTGATCTTAGCAAGGACTGCTCAGAGGATTTGGTCTCTTTGTTTTCCAAATTATAGCAAAATTTGAAATGAATGTTTCTTTGGGCAATGGAGTTTGACTCTTAAAAGACATAATTTAGGAAACTCATTGAACCACCTATTGCTAGGTTCACTTGGAGGTTTTGAATTCAATTTTTTTCGTGTTATAGAAGAAGAAGATTAAAAAAAAACACTAAAAATAAAGATGATTGAGAATATAGTGCATCCCGTATAGTATAACATGCTCACACATCTATTTTATCTCACGATGAATTCACGCTTTCAAAATATATCCCGTATAGTATAACACATCTTTTTATCTGTCGATGAATTTACGCTTTCAAAATCTGTGTTATTGTGTAAGAGCTATATTCGTACATAGGACTATGTTTGGTTACATGACGTACATTGTTAGTAAAATAACAATGTATATCTGCATTAGAGGTATTGTATATTTTGAAATAACAATGCTGCGAAATAATAGTGAAATAACAATACTGTATATATTTTGAAATAACAATGAATTAACATTGTTAGTGAAATAACAATGAAATAACAATACTGTGAAATAACAATGTTCTGTATATTTCATTTTACATGTGGGTATATAAAATTTACAGGAATATATATGTACTTTATTTTTTTTGTCAAGGCACATGTATTACATGAAGTTTACACTTTTACAAAAAATAAAAAAAATCAAAGTAAGCAAGGATTACCTGCAAGGTTGCTGACGAGGCTATCCAAAACATTAACCATATTGAAGTGATGGTTGTTCTATAGTCCAATAGATAATATTACATACAACTCCAGTTGTGATCTCATGTGCAATCCTCACATTATTGATTTTAAAAAAATATATGCTTCACATTAATTATCATCATAAAATACAATACATTTTCCAATGATTTGAATAAGCCCTTGCAGAAAAAGAATTACATGTTTTGCCTAATTAAACATATATCATCTTTAGGATATGAGAAATTGAGAAGTCATGTGAGACTTTTAATAAAGAGTATTTGGTAGACGGGCGTGTTCCACATTGTTCTAATTTAATATAAATATATGTTGGTTATTCTCTAATTTCGTTCACTAATTTATCGATATATAATATTTTAAAAAAATTCTATATATTTGGGACAATCATTAGACCTTTAAGAATAGTCAGTTTTGATAAAACTTAATTAACATGAGACACGACTAAAGATGCAATGGGAGCATAAGCATTAGACACCACGATGAAGGACGAAATCTGATTAACACAAAACACAAATTTTTGTCTTAAACTTGAGCTAATGTCTCATGTGTAAAACCAAAAGATGGCATAAACTATGTTCATCTAGTTTTAGTTGTACTTTTCATATTTATAAAGGCTCAAAATGATGAAAGCTGCATTTTAAATGGTCACCATGGTTCTTCCACCCTGTATTCATTTTATGACTATGGGGCCTCATGGAAAAACACTTTAAGTTTTTTAATTTTGAAAAAATCACAACATAATTAAAATTAAGAAGAGTTAGGAAAATCTGACAAAAATATATGATGGAACGAGGTGTGTAAAAGTGTTTTTTGAAAAATTGATTTCGTCCCACTCTGGTACAATGGTCCACTGGTGATCCACTCTGAAGATAGACGATCTCTAATCCTTCTCAATGTGTATTCATGAGAAGATTTTAACAAACACCTTATAAGTCTTTAGAATTGAAGACCTCTCTTTCTCTAGTTTTATTTTTTAGTGGGTTTGGACTGGTTTTTCTGTGTGAAAGCAACCAGGGAGAGGGAATGAACACGAGGCCACTGATTTTTGGTTTTTAAAAGTTGGGGAAATAATTGATTAACTAAAACTAATTTATTTTATATGTAAAACAACATTCTGTTATCAAACAAATTAAATTTAACTTCTACATTTGAAAGGGGTGTTTTTGACAAATTATACAGCAAAAAGCTGTTTTACAGCTTATTTAAACAAATATCTATAGTTATTTATTATTTACTTTTCAACAGCTACAACAAACATGTTAATAACTTTTCAGAAAAGTAATAATCTATAAGTTATAACTTATAATCTGTAAATTTAAACTGCAACAAACATGACCTAAGTTTCAACGGAACTAAAATAAAGTAGAGTTAGAAAAAACCGACAAAAATGATAGGCACGCAAAAACACTTTCCGAAAAGCAGATTGCACTCCACTCTGGTGCAATGGTCCGTTAAAGTGCACTCCAAATTCTGAAGTTTTTAGTAATAGACGATACTTTTTTTTTTGTGGGTAATTTTTTTTTGTCAAATTTTCTTTATCAGCAGGTTGCAAGACTCAAACTCAAGTCTACTCATTAAAGAGGGGATACCTCTCCCATGCTTCCTAAAGAAGGGTTGGTTGAAGTAATAGACGATATTTTGTAAGTCTTTATAATATGAGACCTCTCTTTCTCTAATTTTATTTTTTTAATAGGCTCGGACTGGTTTTTCTATGCGTGTGTGTATATGAAAGCAACCGGAGAGAGAAAATGAACACACATGAGGCCTCTGTTTTTTTGGGTTTTTAGAAGTCCTCTGTTTTTTGTTTTTAAAAGTTGGTGGAACAATTGATTAACCCGTACTGTTCTCTCTCGTTCTCTATAAAGAAGCACAAGAGGTGCTAAAGCACCACAACAGAGACGGATTTCGACCGTTAAAACATTTCCAGATGTTTTAAAAATTGTTCTCCAGAATTTGATCCATTGATCTCTTTCAATCTTTCACAGGGGTGAGAATTGCTTGCCAACTTAATTAAATCTCGGTTCATAGGAAAAACAAATGAAGATGTGCACATGAAAAATTTTCATATCGGAACATAGTGATGAGAATCTCATCAATACATATTTGATACATATCCATAAAAGTGTTAAAAATCTTTCATTAATTAAAAAATTATTTATAGAATTCTTATTAATGTATTTTCATAGTTACTTGCCGTTCATCCAAATACGTATTGATGATAATCCCATATGTACGTACTGATATGAAAATTTTCTGGTGCACGAAACCCTTTTAAGAATATCAGTTGCTAAACAGATAAAATTTATTTGAAATCAAATTAACCAACAATGCTATAAACCACCGGCCACCAAACTTAACTATCACACTCATGTAATTAACATATAAGTAATCAACAAAATCATTTTATTTAGATCTTTCAAAATAAAACAAAATAATTTCTAATAGGGCCTATTTTCCTTGGCTCAACTGCTATGTGCCAATTGTCCATTGCAGATCATTTTTAGGTCCCGTTTGAAAATGAGTTTAGACAACTTTTAGATTTGCAGGAGATTGTATTTTTCAAACCCATTTTCAAATAGAAAAACTAGGGCAAAAAACTACAGACATATTTATGTGAAAAAAATGTAAAAAATCTGAGTTTTTCAAAAGTTGTGGAGAGGGAATTTTTTTATAAAATCAGTTTTAAACCTAACTTCTGCCTAAAATTAGTTTTGCAATCATGCAACCGAACGCAACCTATCACGTCGTGACACATGTTCTTGATGAGTCACTATCTTCAACTGCTGATACCTCAGGTCATATTAATTTTGAAATGATCTGCAGTCGACTGGGGGCCTTGTTCATTTCATTCTTTTTTGGTTAATTAACTATATATCTTTATAAATATTTTTTAGTACTCCTATAGTCCTGTTGGCCAGACTGCCAAAATTATCAAAACTAAGTCGAAAATGACTTCATGAAAGAATTTTTTAAAACCAGTAGTATCTATAAAAAAAAAAGCCAACTCTGAAATACTAGTACACTAATATTTTTAGTTCTTCATAATCGATTTCAACAATATCATTTGCGAATACACTTTCGTATGCATCTTGCAAGGATTGAAATCCCGGTCCCACATGCATACATCAGATCATCTACTGCTAAGAAAAACTTGACCCTCCAGTTGTACTTGAACACTATCACAGCAATGACACCCCAGAATCCGATTGCATGCGATGCTCCGATGAACGAGTAGTAGATCACCGGGCTATCGATGACCCTCTGCTTGTCAACCTCATCATCGGTGATGCGATGCGTTTCTGATGTTCCATTTGAGCAGCTCCTTCCCACCAATAGACCACATAGGTTTGGATTGCCTTCAAAATCGCTTGCATTGAATGTAGAGAACTGCCTGTTCGATGGAATAATGCCTGATAGATTGTTATAGGCCACCCGAAATGTTGAAAGCGCGTTGAGCTGAGCTAGTTGAGGAGGAATTTCACTTGAGAGATTGTTGAAAGAGAGGTCCAAACTCTCTAAACTCGTCAGGTTTTGGAAGGATTCTGGAATCGATCCTATTAGGTGGTTGTGTGACAAGTTCAACGAGTGGAGCGCTGTCAAATATCCCATTTCAGTAGGGATGGGACCGGACAACATATTCATAGATAGATCTATCGCTGTCATCAAGGAGAGGGCAGCACCCGTAAAATAATACAACCTCCCCTTGGTTATTAAATCAGTTCTAACTGCTATCCTAGTATAGTTTATCAAATTGTAATAATACGGGAACTCATCACTTGGAGAGTCTCTAATCCAAAAGGTGATGTTGTTGAGACAATTGGGAATTATACCTGAAAGATTGTTATTTGAAAGATCTAGGATGTGAAGATTTTGCATTTGACATACTTGAGTTGGGATGGAACCTTTGAATTTGTTCCCGGATAAAAGAAGTGATCTCATATTAGGAAAATCAAACAACCAGCTTGGAATAGCATCCGAGAGAAATTGTTTCTCACATCTAACAATTTTAGGCTTGAACAATTCAATAAGCTTCTTGATATGGACCCTGTGAGGTAATTATCATGGAGGAACAAATATTCAATATGTTACAGATTCAAATTCCTAGAAAACAAATCTCCTGTGAAGTTATTTCTAGATAGATCTAACACTCTTATCGACTTGTGAACACCTAGAGAAGAAGGGATACTGTCTTGAAATGCATTTCCAGACAAATTTAAGTATTCTAAATTGGGAAAGCATATTGTGAGAATTTGGGGAAAGATTCCAGAAATGTGGCTCTCAGATAAGTCGAGAATTTCGAGTGATAAACTTTTGTTTTGGATAGTCCAGAAAAGAGGACTATGGAAAGTGTTATATGATAAACTTAGATGAAAAGTAACATTATTGATAAGTTCAAAGGGATTGCTCACTATAATCGAACTATTTGACAAATCAAGTGTTTCTAAATTGTATTGCGTGTATAAGAAGCTAGGGACCCTCGAACCACTATGTTTGTTGAGTAGACAATTTCTTAAGCTCAACTCTGTTAATTGAAATGATGGAACCCAGGATGGAGATTCAGTTTCTACTTCTAGTTGATAGTTATTTGAGAGATCAACGGTTGACAAGTTGGAGAGGTTGGCAAACAACGATAATGAGAACACACCATTTAGTTGATTGTCAGATAGACCTAACCATTCAAGAGAATATAGATTCCTTAGACATCTATCGATGCTTCCCTCAATCAAATTTTGCGAGAGCATTAAAACTTTTAAATTTTGTATCCGACAAAGTCCTGCATGGTAGAGAGAGAAAAGCAATGAATAATGCTAAGACACATAATTGTTTATTGGTAAAATAATTTTTATAGATCCATGGATTGACAATAATTTTTTTTTGTCTGCTTCATTAGAACAATATTCTTTCTACACATGGACTAAATTTTTTAGAGAAATTATGAAAAGTGAAATAAATATCGACTCAAGGAGAGGTTTTTATTTCCTAATAATTAATCATTAAATTAGATAGATCATATAGTATCACAATAGTATTATTTTTAATAACATAACTTGTGCTCACTACTCAAAAATATTGAGACAATAGAATGTGATGTACCTTCTCCGAAAGAGATATTGCAATTGTTGTTAAATAAGTTGTGTTGACCAATTAAAATATTGAGAATAATAGAATATGATGTACCTTTTATAAAAGTTGACATAAGTCAAGGATTCTAGGTTGGAAACCCATGAAATTTCAATGAGTTCATTAGGACTAAGATCTAATTAATAAAGCCCCAAAGACCTATAGATGTATAGTTTATCTACTTAGAACAATAACTAACAAATACATAACAATTTTTTAACATGCTGTTAAGCTAATATTTTAGTAGAATAGATCTCTATTAGAGGGTTTCAGCTAAGTCCCTCCAAAAGGATTCATTTAAATGACAAAAAATAAAAATAAAAATAAAAAAAATAAAAAGAAAAGAAAAAAACAACCAATATCTAGAATTATAAAATGATGATGATTGCATTCGTATCAAGTTGCACCACTAGAAGCTCCAAAGAGATTAATAAGAATGAATGCGGTAGGATTTTTTTTTGGGTATTGTTACACACACTGCATATTTGCAATCCCATATATATTTTCAACAATGAATATGTTTCTTTAGATTAAGCATATAATTTTGCATTTTTTCTATAGGTGAGTCCATTGAATTAATTAGAATATATATACAGTTTTAGTAATTTACATGCTTAATTACATGAAATATTGACTTTCAAAAAAATTAAAATATGTGGGGACCCAATGTGGGATTATCCCTAACATTATACATACTCAAATCAAGATTTTTGAATCCAATGATTTCCAAAAATAAAAAAAATAAAATAAGAAACTTCAGATTCAAAAGATAACACATGAAAGAACAATTTGCATGACATAATAATGATCATAAGAAAATAAAAAAAAGGGTTTTTTATTTTTAACTCCCCGCAAACCATTGTATTTAGCGATCGCTCCCTCAATTCTTTGTATTTGGGTTTTACTCCCCAGATTTAAAGAATAATTCATTTTTACTCCTGTGAGGGACCTATCTGTAAATTATTTAATTATTTTTTTAGTCCCTGATAGGGAGTAGAAATGAATTATCCTTTAAATTTGGAGAGTAAAACCCAAATACGAAGAAGTGAGGGAGCTATCTATAAATACGATGGTTTGCGGGGAGTTAAAAATAAAAAACCTAAAAAAAAAATTTATGACCTACCACATGAAAGAACAACCTTGTAAAACTGTCTCACAAATTCTATAAGAAAGTTAGACAATTGTTTCCTACAAGGTAAAGGGGAGTTAAGGATGTCAAGTTGTGAATCTATGGACCAAGCATTGTTGCTTGTTATGAAAAGAACAAGTTTTGTCACTTCATAAAGTTTGATATAGATTTCTAATTTTGGTCAATAAAATTATTCAAATTTAAATGAAATTAGTTGATGCACTATTGTTTAGTTTAATATTACATGATGTGTCAATGAATTGTAACAATGTAATTTTTGAAATCCATGGATCGACTCTGGATGTGATTTTTCCTATGCCAAAAGTGTTCTAGATTTTACAGATCCCAAAAGCCTTCCAAAAATACATCAAATAAAAAAATATTAGGGAGATTGAGTATTTAAATCACAAAGAACTAATGAATCACGCCGATTAATATGCAGAGAAGAAAGAAATATAAAAAATAAAGAATATATTGATACCAAGAAATCAAAATGAGTTTCTGAAGTTAAAAAGAGAGTTTATGAATGAGTGTCCTGATATGTTATTTTTATAAGATAAGAGTTATTATTGTCGCTGTTATAATTATTTCTAATGAAAAAAGGAAAATAATTATATAGCCTAAATCATACTATTTTAATTAATTGAGGAAAACTGATAGACATTTATCCAATTTATACTTATATCACTGCATCCAAATGATATTCTATCCCCGTTCAATGTGACAAGAAAATTTGCTGATTTGACAAGTTATATTACATAAAGGAAATCCATTTTATACTAACTTTCACAACGATGGTATTAATCATATTTTGTTTTATAATTTTTAAGTATTATTAACAAATGAAGGTGGTTTGATTGACTTGGATGAGAAAATAAATATGATAGACAAGAATAACATAACTTCATGTAAAATTTACATTTTACAAATTAGGCTTTGGCTTACCTGATGGAAATTCTTTGATCATATTAGATGACAAATCAAGAAGTTGCAAGGATGTATTGTTCGAAATGGATGGATGGACCCTCTTGATGTCATTATCTCCAAGATGTAAATATTCGAGATTTTGCATACCCCAAAAACCTAAGAGAATAAAAAAAATATTACAGAAGTTGAGTAATTATATCACAATGAACTTAATAAATAGATGAGCTAAAAGTGGGTGAGAGAAATGTATAATATTTGCAAACAGAGTGTGAAAAAATATTTGCATTTAAAGTAAAATTTGAAATTACTTCTTTTACAAAATATATTTTTGTCTGATTTTTGAAAGTTATGTTTTACTGTTTTTTAATATTTGAAAATGCCGAAAACATGATTAATAACAAATCAAAATCTAAAAGATAAATGTGTTTTCAAGTACTATCGAGTTAAGATGAAAGTAGGATTATCTAAATAACTTTTGTTTCATTATTTATTTTCAAACATATAATAAGAAAAAATTGTATAGTATTGTTGGGCAACAAATCAAGATTTTCATTTCAATTGCCAAAAAGGAGGAAAAGTGGAATCTTTATTTAAGTTTCAAAAGCTAGGACTTAATCTTTGCATGACATAATAATCATCATAAGAAATTATTTTCTTTTTTATGATCTATCTTACAAAATTGTCTCACATGCAAATTCTCTATTCGATGGATTGTAAGAAAGTTAGAAATGCAAATGTTGCCTACAAGGTAAAGGGAATTTAATGATGTCAAGTTGTGAATTTATGGAGCGAGCATTGCTAATTATTATGAAAAGAACAATTCAAGTTTTGTCATTTCACAAAGTTTGATATAGATTTCTAATTCTGTTATTCAAATTTAAATGAAATTAGTTGATGCACTATTGTTTAGTTAACATTACATGATGACAAGTCAATGAATTGTAAGAATGTAATTTCTGAAATCCATTGATCGATTCTCTTAATGTGATTTTTAAGTGTTCTGGATTTTACAGATCCCAAAAGTTTTCAAAAAATACATCAAATAAAAAATATCAGGGAGATTGAGTAATTAAATCACAAAGAACTGATAAATAAACGAACTAAAGGAGGGTGAGAGACCTGTAATGTTTGCAAACGATGGTGACAAAGAATTTTTCCAGTTAAAGTAAATTTTGATATTAATTTATTTAGGAAACATATTTTTGCTAAATTCCTAAAGAGTTATTTTCACTTGTTGTAAAAGTTAAAAATGTTAAAAGCATGATTCCTACAAATCAGAAAAGAAAAAAAAAAGTTGTTGAAATCTTATTTTTAAACACAATGTAAGATCAAAGTGAGAAAATCCAATGATTACAGCCGCCCCCATCCCAACAAAATAAAAAAATAAAAATTAAAGTTAGGGTTGTCCTGAAAATTGATTTTTTTTGTTAGGCCTAGGCAAGTTTTTAAAGCGGGACCCAAATATATTTTTTTGGAAAAAGGTAGGTAATTAGTTTCCAAAATTATATAAATTCAAGAGTGATGCTGATGCAGCACGATCATGGACCATTCAATCAATGTTAAGGACCACCATATAGAGAATTTTGAATGCTTTGTATTTTTAGTATTTTAATTTTATTTGTTAGGATTTATTTTTATTTGTTTTAATTACTATGTTTAGATTTGAATTTCAAATAATTATTTGAATTCAAATTTGAATTTTAGTTAGGATTAGATAAAGATTTGTTAGATTTGTTTGTTAGTTTACAGATTTAGATAATTAGTTGAGATCCTAGTTTGTTAGGATTCTCTTCTATAAATAAGCATGTAAAAACCAATTGACAATTCAGATATTAGTGATTATTTGAAATTTATTTATTTTATTTATTGTATTTTGTTAGGAGTACTGACATTTACATAGAAATACCAAATTTCTGGCATTTCTTAGGAAATCAACAGATATTTGAAGCCCAACATTCCTGCTATCCTTCTATTGAAGAATCAACAGCCTTGTTGGAGCCTGCAGATCTCGCATCCCTGAAGGTCGATCGAGTCAGCAGAAGAGCGCGACCCCTCACGCTGCATCAGATGCCCAGGACATGAAGCAAGGCCTTAAATATTTTTACAAAATAAATATGGATTGTATGAATATTATAAACTAGATATACCCATAAAAATTAAAATCTTCTGCATAATCATTTGCATTTAATAAAAAACTACAAATAATAAATTTTTAATGGAATAAGTAAATAATAAAAATCAGAAATTTACTTTTAAAAGAGGGTTTAAACACTATATTATTCAACTAATAATAATGGATAATAGAGAAACAATGAATTTTTTTTTTGAGGAAAGTGAGGGAGAGATGTCACAAAGAGAATATTAAAATTCAAATGCCCGTTCAAATGCTTGATTTAAGAATATTAAATAGACTGTGAAAGTGTGTTGATTGACCTTTTTAAATTTATTTGTAGAAAGTAACGCATCCAACCATTAATTTTCTAAATCACATTTATCAGATTATTTAGGGGTTCTCCTTGAATGAAGGCCCTAAACAATTTCATTGGTGACCATGCTCCAATGTCGGCTCTTAACAATGCATCTTAACTTAAGTTTAATTTAAAGACTAATATTCTACCTTTGCATGACATATGTTAATCATCATTAGAAGAAAAAAAAAAACTATTTTCCCTTTTTTGACCTACGACGTGAAAGAACAACCTCATAAAAGAAATTATATAATTGATTATGGAGTGTTAGTAAGTTAAAAGAGGAATAATTTTAATAAATTTGATCAAGGCATTTTCTCAGGCACAAAACAGATATACAAATTTTCAAAATAAAGGTCATGTATGAAACAAAAATATTTAATGAAGAGTCAAACAATTTGACTTTCAAAAAAAAGAAAAAAGAAAAACAAAAGAACTTACGCCAATTAATATGTAGAGAAGAAAGAAACATAAAAAATAATGAATATTTTGATATCAAGAAATCAAAATGAGTTTCTGAAGTAAAAAAAAGAGTTTATGAATGAGTGTCCTGATATGTTATTTTTATAAGATAAGAGTTATTATTGTCGCTGTTATAATTATTTCTAATGAAAAAAGGAAAATAATTATATAGCCTAAATCATACTATTTTAATTAATTGAGGAAAACTGATAGACATTTATCCAATTTATACTTATATCACTGCATCCCAAATGATATTCTATCCCCGTTCAATGTGACAAGAAAATTTGCTGATTATGACAAGCTATATTACATAAAGGAAATCCATTTTATACTAACTTTCACAACGATGGTATTAATCATATTTTGTTTTATAATTTTAAAGTATTATTAACAAATGAAGGTGGTTTGATTGACTTGGATGAGAAAATAAATATGATAGACAAGAATAACATAACTTCATGTAAAATTTCCATTTTACAAATTAGGCTATGACTTACCTGATGGAAATTCTTTGATCATATTAGATGACAAATCAAGAAGTTGCAAGGATGTATTGTTCAAAATGGATGGATGGACCCTCTTGATGTCATTATCTCCAAGATGTAAATATTCGAGATTTTGCATACCCCAAAAACCTAAGAGAATAAAAAAAATATTACAGAAGTTGAGTAATTATATCACAATCAACTTAATAAATAGATGAGCTAAAAGTGGGTGAGAGAAATGTAATATTTGCAAACAGAGTGTGAAAAAATATTTGTATTTAAAGTAAATTTTGAAATTACTTCTTTTACAAAATATATTTTTGTCTGATTCCTCAAAGTTATATTTTACTTTTTTTTAATATTTGAAAATGCCGAAAGCATGATTAATAACAAAATCAAAATCTAAAAGATAAATGTGTTTTCAAGTACTATCTAATTAAAATTAAAGTCAGATTATCTAAATACCTTTTGTTTCATTGTTTATTTTCAAACATATAATAAGAAAAAATATATAGCATTGTTGGGCAACAAATCAAGATTTTTCATTTCAATGATTGCCAAAAAGGAGGAAAAGAAGAACCTTTATTTAAGTTTCAAAGGCTAGGACTTAATCTTTGCATGACATAATAATCATCATAAGAAATTATTTTCTTTTTATGATTTATCTTGCAAAATTGTCTCACAAATTCTCTATTCGATGGATTGTAAGAAAGTTAGAAATGCAAATGTTCCCTACAAAGTAAAGGGAAGTTAATGATGTCAAATTGTGAACCTAATGTTTTCAAGTGATCAGATCATTGGGAAATTCTATGAACGCTCTACACCTGCATATGTCTCTTTACATATGAACCAAGCAGTATTGTTTGTTGATGCACTAAAATTTAGTTTAATATTATATGACAAATAAATGGTTAGACCATCTTATAAAAAAAATTCACTATGATCCAAAAGTTCAAGATTTTGAAGATCCCAAAAGCCTTCAAAAAATACATTAAATAAAAAAATATTAGAGAGATTGAGTAGTTATACCACAAAGAACTGATAAATAAACGAACTGAAGGAGGGTGAGAGACATGTAATGTTTGCTGTTACAATTATTTCAAATGAAAAAAGATGATCGACAATGGTTATGTAGCCTAAATCTTACTATTTTATTGAAGAAAACTCAGAAACATTTTATCACTTCGCATCCCAAATAATGTTCCATCCCTGCTCCATTTGACTAAAAAAAACTAGCTTGTTGATTTATGTCAAGTTATATTACATCTAGAATGTTGACTTTTACAACGATGTTAATCAAATATTTTATTTAGGAATTTATTAGCATTATTTACAAATGACGGTGGTTTTTTTGGTGCATACAAATGACAAACTAAAATACAATAGGAAAGAATACGATAAATTCATGTAAAATTTACATATTCCAGATAAGGCAACAGCTTACCTGATGGAAATTCCTCGATCATATTGGATGACAAGTCAATCGCTTGCAAGGATGTAATATTTGAAATCCACGGATCGACTCTCTTGATATGATTATCAGCAAGCAATAAACTCTTGAGATTTTGCAGAATCATAAAGCCTTCAAAAAATACATCAAATAGAGAGATGGATCAGTAATTATATAATTATATAAATTAAACAATGAACTAATAAGATCAATGAGTTACAGGGCATGTAGGAATGTAATATCTCAGAGTTTCATTGGTTGTTAACTACTTGAACCTCTTGGAGAACGAGCTTGTACCAATAGGCAAATGAGTCATAGGTGCGCTTGGATGTTGAATTGGTCAATGATCCATATTAAGGCCAGATCAATTTAGTTTTAAGACATGTATGGGATGCATGACTTCACCTAAGTCATGTGTTTATCCAAGAACAAACAACATGGTGACCTATTATTGATTCCAACAGTCTATAAATGGCTCATGATCCCTTGTGATAAGATATGAGTTACTATCAATTTTTAAGTGAGAGTATATTGATCTATGTGATATGTGTTTTATAACTTTAGCATTGAAGGATCGTTGATAAGTATTAACACACTATGGTCCTAATTAGGAGCTTAGCTTCTCTGTTGATTTTTCTGTCTTCTGTAGTGCTATAGAGCAATCTAAAGGAGACTGCACGTCTTGCTCTTCGAGTGTAAAGATTTATTACTCCATGAAAACTATTCAAATTTATTTTAAATATTTACTTATAAAAAGCTATTTGTGAATTATGAAAAATAGATTTAATATATCATAAAAAGTTTAAAACATACTAAAAACTATAAAAATAATTTCATGAATGAGGTAAATGGTTGGAAATTTTATTACTCAAATTAAAAAGTCAACGGTACATCCTATTATTTTTTACTCATGATAAAACTTTATTCCTAATCTTTATAAATTCAACTTTCCTTCGTTTACCAGCCCAACCCAATTTCTTAGCTCAGTCTAATTATCAAAGATAAATCATTCAGGTAACTTATATAGTTATGGTTTCGACTATCGAAAAACTCATAATCTATTCTACTTGAAACAACAGACAATTGAGAAAACCATCAACATCCACCCAAGCATAAAAAATGGTGAGTGAATGTTCAAAAATACCTTGTGGGTCGACCCATCCGGCGATGCTATTAAAAGCCAAATCAAGCTGGTCCAACTCCGTGAACTGCCCAAAATGACTACCATTCGGATACCATTCTTCAGAAATAAATCCTTCTCTCACATAATTAAGAGATATGGAAATGATATTATGTTGGTAAGATGAATTACCACATGTCACACCCGTCCAGTTGCAACAATCTCCACCTCCAATAACCCAATCTTCAAGTGCAGTAGAGTTATAACCCACTGAATCCAGAGAGAGTTTGATGTCTAAGAGTGCCCTCCTCTCCTCTTCCACACACCCATTCACATGAAAAACACAACAACGTATGAACACACACCCAATAAGTATTCTCACCAAAGCACCACAAGACCCCTCCATACTCACTAATTCTTTAACTTTGTGTTTATTTATTTATTTATAAAGTGCATGCTCACGAACTTCTTTTTTATATACACCCATTCCACAAAACCTGGTCAGTTGACTTGGGAGTCTTTAACGTGGCGTGGATGTTGGGGTGGGAGAGAAGAAAAATAAAACAGTCTATTCAAAATCTTATCTAGATATATAAGGTGAGAGTTGGGGTTGGGGAAATAAAACAAAGTCTTTGACCTTGACTAGATCTAATTGGATGATATATATGCCAGGACATATACTGATCCAGTGATTAAATTTTTAACTTTAAATCATTTTAAATTAACGAGAATATGACAGGAGGTCATATATATCACTTTTAAATGGAAGAGGTTTTCTTTATTGGTTTAAATCAATTTTGGATTAAAATTTTTTCACTTGCAAGAGAAGATATTGTCATGAGCTTAAGCTTAGGTCGATTTAAAAGTTCGAACCTCTTTGAAAAAGCGTTGTAACATTCAGTTTTATATATCTTAGTAGTCACTTACACCCACTATAATGAGCATGGGTGGACCCATAGGTTGGTTGGGCTAGGCTATAGCCTGGTCTAGATTTTTTTAAGGAAAAAATGCATATAACTCCCTGTAAACTTGCTTATATCCATATTAGTCCCTGTGTTTTTACTAAATTTAAATAACTCCTTACAAACTTGATGTAAATCCATAAAAATCCCTGGGTTAACATTCAGTTAACAGAATTGGAATATTCTGAGTATATTTTGTCTAGTTAACCCTATATTAATAGTAGATGTGCAAATAAGTCCCTGAAAATAATTTAAAATTCACATAGATCCCTGACAATTACATTTTTGCCCCTCCCGACCATTACAGATATATCCGTTGCTCCCCCACACCCCAATCGCTCATATATTCCCTCTCCTCTCCCCTCTCCCTAACCATTTCTTCTTCCTCTGATTTTAATCATCCCCTCTCTCCCATTCAATCTCTCCCTCTCTACATCTTCATCTTCATTCTTTAGTACACCAACAAGTATATGATGTCTGAAATTGTAAGATTTTTTTTTCTTGCTTTGATGGTGTTTGACAGAATGCCTAAATGAAACTTATTTATGTTTTTTAGTCATCTAGCTCGCATAGCGCCACTGTCAGACCCCGTCACACGTATGTCCGCCCACGGGAATGCCGATGTAAGAAGGGTGAATGCATAGTTCTCACATCTCGCCAAGAACATAGCAAAGGAAGGAGGTTTTATTGCTGTCCATTTAATAGGGTGGGTTCTTATTTATTCATTTTAGTTGGATTAATTTCCATTTGAAACTGTTAAATCTTTAACTGCTTTATTTTGTATTGCAATCACCTCAGGATTGTAGATTTTTTGAATGGATTGATGAGCCTAGTCACTCCACAATTGATATCAAATTTCGGCTGATGGACCTTGAAGCCGCAGTGGAGAAGAAGTTCAATTTATTGAAGAACATGCTAAAAATTATAATAGTGTTACTAGTTGTTATCATTTGCAAATCTATGTATTGAGAAGAGTTTATTTGTCCAATGTTGATTTATAAATGATGAATTGATGTCAGATGTTAATCTATTTATTATACATGGTGATGAGACCAATTTCTATTGAATATTATGAGTTGCTGCTTGTTCTTTTGAACATTATGAGCTGCTGCTTGCTCTTGATCATGGTGTTGAGACCAAGCTGCTGCTATTGAGTAAATCAATGCCTATATTATCTGCTTGAACTAAAGAACATTAATTTTAAGTCTGTATATATTCATTCAAGTCTAAACTGAACTAAACAATAAACACATCAACACCTGTATATATTAATTCAAGTCTGTATATATATTCATTGAAGTCTTAACATCAACATCTGTATAAATTCATTCAAGCCTGTATACATCAATATGAGCAGAACATCACATACCTGCATACTTATTTTCATCACAAACTAAATAAATGCCACAAAATAGCACAAAATTGTAAACATCATAGGCTGAAATAACATAACTCATTTAAAGTGTTTACATCAAACAAAAAAAAAATATTGGCAATGTCTTTCACTTTTGGAAACACTATGTGTTTCTGTCAAACATGCTTCACATAACATTGTTTTTCACTTTACATCAAACATGACTTGTGCTGACAGGAGACCACTCTGTTTCAGAAATATCCCTTGGACCTTGTATAGCCTTGCCCATTATCTAAATGAAAAAAAAAACTAAATGACAACCTAAATGACAAACTCAAAACCTAACAACTCTAAATTCGATTTGAAGCTCACCTGCGACTAATGGTTGCCCTTTTGATTTTGATCTTCAGTAGGTTGGGATTGGAGGAAATGAAGCTAGGTTTCACCGTCTACATATAGGTGAAGAATGATGAAGAGAGAAAATGAAGCTAGGCTTGGAGTCATCTCTTCTACTTAGTATTAAGGGCATAATAGTAATTGACCAACTCTGGTTAAATTTAACCAACCATTGGGTTATCTAAACAGACAGAAGGACCATAATGGATTTACATCAAGTTTGTAGGGAGTTATTTGGATTTAGTAAAAACACAGGGACTAATATGGATATAAGCAAGTTAACAGGGAGTTATATGCATTTTTCCCTTTTTTTAAATAAAAGAAAAAACTGAATATCTCATATATAATAAACCTAAGTTTAACCTAGATAAAGTCAACCTATACCAAGTATCAACCCCTCTTTGTTCCTCTGTGCCGCCTATCACATCCATTGTTATTTATTTATTTATTTATTTATTTATGTGTGATGTATTTTTGTTGTTTTTCCTTTTCGTTAGAACATTTAATATGAATTTTTTTTAGGTTCTTCGTAATGTGACAAGATGATATTTTAAAAAAAATTTGGAATACCTATTTATATGTGTTTTGGAGATTATTTACGTATTTATTTATTTATTGTATCATTTAGGTAGGTTTAATTTTAAAATAAGTAGATTTTATTATTTCATTTAATCCTTAATTTTTAATTTTTTAAATTTTATTTTTTTTTCCTTTTATTAATTCAATGGATAGAATTTTCATGGAATAATTGAATTAAATTTTTAATACTTATATCCAATGTCATGCTTGGATTGGATTTTTAATTTACTTCTTGGAATATCTATAAACAAAATTAAATTTTTATAATTTCTTTTTATTTTCATTTTGTTTTATTTAAATTTGTTTTTAAAGACACAATTTTAACCACAAAGGAAAAAAAGTATTTTTAAACGTTACATTAATTTTTTAAATCAAAATATTAAATTAACTCACTCCAAAATAAAGTCCTGGATCTGTCGCTGGTAACCATATACACATGAGCAACACAACATTAACATATGAACACACATCCAATTACAAGCTTCACCAAAGCACCACATCCTCCCTTACTCACAACTTGTTTTTTGTTTTTTTAAAAGTGCTCATAAACTTATTTTTTTATATTGTTTTTTTAAAAGTGCTCATAAACTTATTTTTTTATATGTATAGTTTTTAATGTTCCACAGAGTCGTTAACGTGAGAGTTGGGGTTGGAAAAATAAAACAAAGTCTTTGATCTTGACAGTTCTCTGTCCTTAACAAGATCGAAGAGTATCTTCAATGGGGTCTACATTTTAAAGTTTCTTATTGAAAATTTTAAATTTTTGAAGATCCCTTAACTCTAATGGGGTTTTCAATTTGAAGATTCATCAATTCCAATAGTGGATCTTCAAATTTTATTGTATAGATCTTCAAATCATTATTTTAAAATATAAATACTAATTTTTTATTAAATATATAGGATCATTGAATATTTCTAATAATATTATATAAAAGATATTGGGGTCTTTGAGATATTTTACTGGGTGATGTGACATTTGAAGACAAAAAATGAGTCTTCAAATATAGATGCCATTTCATTTTGAAGACTCAAATCTTCAAAATATTGCTCCATTGAAGCTAAAAGCTCTCAACTGGTTTTCAATTCTTTGTTTTGAAGCCCCATTTGAGTTACTCAAATTGAATGCAAGAAAATGTATTGATTCAGTGATTTAATTTTTAAAGAAAAATGCATATACCCCCCCCCCCCCCCCCAAACATATGAAAATCCATATAACCCCCTCGTTTTTCTCAAAATCCAAATAACTCTCCACAAACATAACTAAAATCCAAATCACCCCTTCTGTCAATTATGATAACTATGGGTTATCTGAATCTAACCCAACTATGTAAATTTACCTTTATACCCTCATCTAAACAAACTTAAACCTAAAATTCCCTTCTTCCTCTTCCTCTTCTTCTTCTTCTTCTTCTTCACCTAAATAAATCTAAACCTAACACCCACTTCTTCCTCTTCCTCTTCTTCTTTCTTCTTCTTCTTCTTCTTCACCTAAACAAACATTAACATAACACCCCCTTCTTCTTCTTCACCTAAACAAACCTAAACCTAACATCCCCTTCTTTTTATTCTTCTTTTCCTCGTCCTCCTTCTCCTTCTCCTTCTCCATCTTCTTTTTGAAGTTCAAAGTTAATTTGGGTTGTTTAGAGGGGTAAAAACATAATTGTGAGGGGGTTATTTGTGTTTTTCCTAGTTTACAGGGAGTTATTTAAATTATTGCATTTTGTTTGGGTTAGGATAATGAAATATTCCAAGCATATTCTTATTCTGTCAATGGTTATTTAACACATGGGGGTTATTTGACTTTTGTTATGTTTGTGGGGGGTTATTTGGATTTTGGGAAAATGAACGAGGTTATTTAGATTTTCATGTGTTTGTGGGAGGTTATATAGATTTTTTTCTAATTTTAAACTTTAAATAAATTAACAAAAATATGACATGTCATCATATATCACTTTTAGATGGAAGAGTTTTTTTTATTGGTTATTTTTTTGGATTACATAATCTTTTGTGTAAGGGGAGATTGATTGTCATAAGCACAAGTTCAAAGTTCTTTGAAAGAGCGTTGTATCAGTTTTATATACTTTGTTAATTACTTGCACTCATTTTAATAAGATATACACATCGTTAAAATTATTTTTATATATTTTATTAATTGAACGATATACTTTATTTATTTTACAAAATTATATAAGTGTTTTATTTATAAATAATAAAAAATGGTACAGACTGCATTTAGGATTGTAAACAGGTCTGAGTCAAGTATCTTTAAAAAATTATGATGCTAAGGGAGCCCATTTGAAGCTATGATGAACTATATGATGGAGAACTTGGTAGGAAGGAATGTAATTAGAAACTAAAATATTGGGGACGATCATCCTTGCAATTTTATTTTATTTTTTGGAGTTTCTAATACTGTTTTTTTTTTTAATACGTCTAATAAAATATGAGATTTGGAGTTAGGGTTGGGAGAATTAAAAATAGTCCTTGACCTTCCTTGATTAGACTTAACTTCATGTACCTCATTCAATGAGAAATGTATTTTTATAAAATATAAAATATATACTCTAATGAATTAAATAATATTATTTATAAAAAAATAAAACAAATTTCAACACATGCATATACCTCAATACAGTTAGTGGAGAGGGCTATCGAGGTACATATGATAGGAACATTTAGCCCATGTTTGATTCGATAAAAGGCCTGGAATAAGTTAGAATTAGTTGGAATAGCCTCATTATCGATGTTTGAATAACTGAAAATCTGTATGCCAGAATTAACTAGTTTAAAGTGGTATATGGATTCCAGCTAACCCTTGAAATTAAGTTATTCTAGAATATTCAACTCAAAAGAATATGTGAGCCCACTATCAAATCAATTATCATCACCTCTTATAAATCAATCGTCATCATTTTTCAACTTTTATAAATTCTTATCAACACTTTATTTACATTTTATTGAAACAACAAAAACTTTATTATTACGTTTTCTAACGAGAATAATTTAAAACACAATAAAATAAAATATAATTTTATATTTATTTATACTAGAATAATCATAAACCTCATAATAACTTAATTCCCTATTCAAATGGGGGTTAGGCTTCGATAAAAGGCCAAATCGAACTGACCCAACCACCACCATGGGTAGCCACACAGGTTTTTTTGGCCAGAAGGACCAAACTGGGTAAAACCCAATCCGGTGTCACCTAACCAAGTTTGATGGGCCAGGCCCGAGCTTCAGATCATTTAAAAAGACGTACAAGTCAAACAAATTTAAATAGATCTTCTAAATTACAATCCATTTGAAAGGGGCGTACTTAAAGATTTGAAGAGCTCAAATAGAACCACCATTTTCCCTAGACCCCAGGGGATTAAAACGAGCTGGCATGTGGATCAAACCCCCACCCTAGAATGAGATCCGGCCCGGTCACGTAACGGATCGGATTTTGGTCCTACAGGTCTGGATTGTAGGTTTCAGATCAAATGTTGAACCGCAAAATGATGTTGCATGGATGTGATCACAATCCCTAATGGTGCAGAGGGTTGATGTGTGAACTTAATTTTATTAACTATGTTATTGTTTCAGGGGCCAAAAAAAAAATTGTGTTACTTTTATTTTATTAAGATTCTTTTGTATTACGCGGTTGTTAAATACCATTGTTCATGTGTTATTACAACAACAATTTTGATCACTGATTAAAGGACAATCTGCCCACATGCTGCATATGTTATAGAGATTAGAGATATTATCAGGGTTGATATTATTTTTCTAATTTTTTTTCTATTTTGATATTTTAGGCTTCTGTATGGCGCAAATTCTCAATTAGTTTTTAATTAACTATAAAAACTCTAATTCTATTATTAGAGTCAGGAATATCAGCTCTTTGGTCAATAAAAAGTGTGGCAACCATTTTTAATAAAAATTAATCTCACTTTAATTAAAATTTAATGTGAAAATCAATGCACTGACATCTTAATTGGATAATCTATTAGTTCAGACAGAGTTCTATGTGTATCTCCCTTCACGCATCCCAAATTGAAACTATATTTAAGAAAACATAACAAGATCTCTAGATAAATTTAAGTATTAATATTATTTATAATAATAAAAAAAGTCTTACAAAAATGTTTACATAAGAACAAGTTTACTAATATTCATTGGATTACTACAAGATGGGAAGAGAACAACCAAACAATCCTTTTGTTACTAGAGCATACAGTTTATTGCACGTGTGCCATTTACAGTTTCCATTACAATTTGTTACTTTTTAGTATAAATAAAGTATTTACAATTTGTAATAGAGAAGATAGGGCAGAAGAGAGAGAAATCATTCTCATAGTTAATGTATTTTATTCACTTATGCGCAATTTTATTCACTTATGCGCAATTGCGCGTACATCTCACTAGTTTTATTTAAATGCACGTAATCAAGCGAGTGACAGTCACTCGATATAAAGTTCTGAAGAGCAACTTTCCCGTATGTTAAATCTCTCCATTTATTCATGCGACGGGATAAAATGAATTTTATACTGATATTGTAAACATTAAAAAAAAAATGACTATGGATGCCAACAGTCAAATATCTTGAGCGTGTCTTCCACCAAAAGCCCCGAGTGATCTCCTGTAACACTGTCCACAAATATATATTTAAAATAATTTCAATATCTGGATTGTTGAATACAAGTTAATCAACCAATGAAAAAAAATAAATCGAAATGAAATGGGCAATTCAGATCATTACCTCCCTTTCTGCTTCAATTGCTGTTGAATTTTTTATTGGTCGTCTCACACATTATAAGTTTTTTTTTTTGGTTTTTTATTTTTAGTCTTTATAAACTATATAATTTAATGATCGATCACTCACTTATTCATATTTCTGTTTAAGTCTTTAATTTATGGGGATTTAAAAATAAAAAATTATTTTTTGTTTTGTTCCAAATCGCGTTGAACCCAACAAAAAAGCATACAAATACCTCGAAATTAAACAGGTCCCACAAATCGCTAGAAGGATTATTTAGTTTTTAAGGTTTTTTTTCTAGTATTTATAAAGTCTCAAAATAATGAAAGCTGCACTTTAAGTGGTCACCAAGGTTTATTCATTTTATGATTGTAGGGCCTGTTGGAAAAACATTGAGCAAATATTTGTTAAAACTTATAAGTGACAAATTGTAGCTTTTAGTTTAAAATAAGTAGTTATTGTGTGCTTGTTTAAATTTATTAGAACTTATTTAAGTTAAAAATAACTTTAAAAAGTCATAATCTCTAAGCTGAGTTAATGATGTTTTTCATATTATAACTTATAGATTATTTATAAATAAATAAAATCTTTTGGGCAGTACTACCATTTTACTTTATTTACAAATGACAAGTTTTTTCTTCTCTAGATATTCATCTCTTCTTTCAAAAATAACACGGTATGGTATTGACAAAAAAATTGAATCACTGCAGGGAATGAGGAGCAACTTGCTGTGTAATCCTGATAGATCGATCTTTAAGAAATCTATAATGGATTGGAAAATTCTATCTAATGCTTGTTCGTTGTAACGAATACCACCCGTTTCTAATGATTTGGTGCTGGTTTGGAGTTTGAAGACCGATCTTATTATGCAGCATTCTAAAGTATCCACTTTAGAATATTATTCATGCTCATGCGGATCAGCGGATGTCAAAGAAAGTATTCACTTTTCAATACTTGTTGCAAACACCTTCCTAAATCCATCCCATTCCATCAAGTTTCCTAATATTGTCTCTTAAGTTCTATTTTTTTAATTAATATGGAATCCATGATTTCACTTGAATTATTACAGCCGTGGAGTATAATACTTGAAAACCATAGTAAACTTGAACTTTTATTTATGTTACATTAATTTGCCTTGTAAAATTAATTTATTTTATAAGTAAAACAACATTCTGTTATCAAATAGAATTAAATTTAACTTCAACATTTGAAAGGGGTATTTTTGACAAAGTATACATACAAAATTTTTTTACAGCAAAAATGTGACTTACATATTATTCATGCTCATGCAGATCAGCGGATGTCAATGAAAGTATCCACTTTTCAATACTTGTTGCAAACACCTTCCTAAATCCATCCCATTCCATCAAGGTTAATTCCTAATGTTGTCTTTAAGTTCTATTTTTTTAATTAATATAGGAATCCATGATTTCACTTGAATTATTACAGCGGAGGAGTATAATACTTGAAAAGCATAGTAAACTTGAACTTTTATTTATGTTATATTAATCTGTCTTGTAAAACTAATTTATTTTGTAAGTAAACCAGAATTTTGTTATCAAACAAAAATTAAATTTAACTTCTACATTTGAAATGGGTTTTTGACAAAGTATACAGTAAAAAGCTGTTTTACAGTTTATTCAAACAAACATCTACAACTATTTATTCTTTTCTTTTCAACAACTACAACAAACATATCAACTTCTTATTAGAAAAGTTATAATATGTAATATATAAATTTAAACTGCAACCAACATGACCTAAGTTTTTTGGTTTTTAAAAGTCGTCTGTGTTTTTTGTTTTTAAAAGTTGGTGGAATAATTGATTAACCCGTACTGTTCTCATTTTCTAAAGAAGCATAAGAGGTGCTAGAACCCTACAAAACATATATACAAAATTTGATCAAGGCATTTTCTCAGGCACAAAACATATATACAAATTTTCAAAATAAAGGTCATGTATAAAATAAAAACATTCAATGAAGAGTCAAACAATTTGACTTTTCAAAAAAAAAAAAAAAAAAAGAACTCACGCCGATTAATATGTCGATCAAAAGAGAAGAAAGAAATATAAAAAATAAAGAATATTTTGATATCAAGAAATCAAAATGAGTTTCTGAAATTAAAAAGAGAGTTTTTGAATGAATGTCCTGATGTGTGATTTTTATAAGATAAGAGTTATTATTGTTCCTGTTATAATTATTTCTAATAAAAAAAAGGAAGATAATTATATAGCCTAAATCTTACTATTTTAATTAATTGAGGAAAACTCATCGACATTTATCCAATTTATACTTATATCACTGCATCCCAAATAATATTCTATCCCGGCTCCGTTCAATGTGTTAAGACTGTGTCACTTTCTTAAAGGTTAAATATCGCGTTTTATTTATTTTAAAAATTTAGGACGCTCAAATAAAATATCTGACTGCATATTTATTATTCTGGTACTGGTATTGGTCTATCTGTACATTTTTGTCACATTTTAAAGTCGTTTTAAAAATTATACAGTTTCGATAGGTATCCGGATTTGACCATTGTTGGGTTGAATAGGTGAGGTATTTTTCATTTGAGTATGATGCATTTGCCGTGTAATGCAAGCTACCTAGGATATTTGTTTGTTTGTGGGTGAATGAAGGCTTAAACTCACCTCTTCCCTACCTTAACCCACCTAACCCCTTTTTATCAATTTAATGTCACCCTCTCTCGTCCTCGATGAATTCTTCAGGAACAAAGAAATGGAGGCCATTGATGTCAAGTGGAGCGAGTCCGTGGAGGACCTCCTCGACCGCGGCGATTCCGAATCCGCCTCCGCCTCCGCCCTCCTCCACTCCCTCATCGCCAAACTCGACTTCCCCTCCTCCTCCGCTGACCTCCGCCTCGTCTCCACCCTCACTGATCTTGCCAGGATCTATTCCTCCCGCAGCCTATCTTTCAAGGCCGACAAGCTCCGCGAACGCGCCCTCCTCGTCAGGGCCCGAGCCCAGCGTTCCGTCGTCCCGGCCCCTCCTGTTCTAGGGGATTTTGAGGATCTAGTGAAGGAAGACTCGGGTGGAGTTAGGGTTTCGGCGTCCGCGGAGGGGGATGATGATGAAACCCCTCGGCAGCCATTAAAAGAGAGAGGTTCCGAGCGAGGTAACGGATGGAGTGCGTGCTTGGGGTACTCAGGTATGCTCGGAGCGTGCGGTGTGCACGCGAGGAGTACTCGCTTAGGCTCGGCAGTGCGTGTAGCGTATGCACATATTGCTCAGAGCTGGGCGAGGTTGTATTTGTGAGTGTTTCGACCATCTCACCCTTTCAATATCAATGAATTATGGCTGCTGTCGTGTTTTATATAAGAGAATAATTGTAATTATTAGTCACTTTAGTCTTTATGTTCAGATTAACCCCTGATATGCATGTAATTTGTTATGTGAGCCATTATTCAATGACTTATTTATACATGTTAAGACAATATTAAGAGTTGGTGCTCTATTATCCTTGATTTACACGCTTCTATATGTCTAGTAGATTAACCCCTGATCTTTTATTTTTAAGTTTGAGTGACTTCCATTCTAGATACCTTTTTTACTATTGTGCATTTTTGAGCAGTTGAGCCGATATAATCTCTATTGAATGACACTGCAAGGATCCCTTTTGTGAAATGTCAAATGCTTTTAATTTAGTTTCCCATCTGTTGGTCAATTTTCGAAACACTTGCCATTTCTGTAACCAAGTGGATTTTCTCATAGCTAACCCATGCTGAGATGCTTTGTCTATTCTAAGATTAGATGGAAATAGAGAAATTCGGTCACTGGATTTGTGAGACATCATGGCACGTGTTATTCTTCAATTAGATTTGATTAAATGAGTGGACAGATGTTCTGTCTGGAGTCCACTAAACTGTCATCAATCAATCATCTGAAATTATATGCTACGGACCAATTAAAGAATTTATATATATGTTATGGTGGACAATTCCTTTTTCTGCTCGGTAAGAAATGCATTTTTGGGGTTTAACTTTCTTCTCTTAATGGCATTCCCTTTATGTTACATTGTAATGTAATAGTTTCATCTAAAAATCACATTATCATTTCTTTGGCCATTGCTATGAAACATAATTGATTTACCATGTTGATGATTCGTCACTGGTAGCTAAAGAATTCACTCTAAGTGAGTGGCTGGGTTTATATCTTTTGTCTCCCGGTTTTATATATATTTGCTACAATAGCTGGGATAGATAGGTTAGATGAGAGGCAGCGTTTAGCTGATCCGAATTTGAGGTAGCCATATCCTCCCAAAGAATCTTCAAGAAATCAACTTAAAAGGAAGGTAGATTGTAGATTTTGGTTTCTATATTTTACCATTTGTTTCTTTCATCTTTATTGTTCATAAAAATTTATGTCTCAAATATTCAACAATAATTATATGATTTAGATTCGATTAACCCAACTATTCAACTAATGACCCTTAAACCGTTCATTTTTTTGTTCAATCAATGAATCAATTTTAAAACATAACTTTTGAGCTTTAATATAAAAAATTTGTGCAAAAATTAACGCATTTTAATATAAGTATTATTATTTTTATTAAATTTGGAATAATAAATTCCATTATTTTTTTACTAAGTGTGACACGTTTGGATTATATTAATCTCCAAATATTTGTTGCACGGTGAGAGGCATCAAGTGGCTACAATGCAAAATTATAAGATTCATAAAAAGATTATATAGCATAATTAGGCTCCACACACTTTAGGTATTCAGTCTTTATGGTCCCCATCGACAATGAAATGATATTATAATATAATTTGATAACAAACTTTTGAAAATATCTATGTTACTAAAATGCCTTTTTTTGTTAATGAAACAGTACTGATTTAACAAGTCCGTGGAGTGATGCGTGACGAGGTTGTAGGTCATGTTTTTCTAAGGGTGCGTTTAGATGTAAGGTTAAAACACTAATATTTTTATAATTTTATGTTTCAAACTTGGTTTTTGAAAAGCTATGTTTTATTAGATTTTCAACCGCAAGATTTTTTATCTAAAAATGAATATTCTGATTTGAAAAGCTGAACGCTGAAAATGTGTTTGAAACTGAGTTTAAAATTTTTTAGTTTTTCAAACGCAAAATCTTCCTAAACTTATATCCAAAATCGATATCTCTTCTAATGGGGAGGTCGATGACTTTTCTACTATTTTTTGTAGCTCTTTTTTTTCTTCTCACCTAATTGAAATTTTATTTCGAATTCAATAATGAAATCGCGGTATCAATATTTACATTTAAATATAAAATAAAACAGTGATTTAACAAGTTAAATAGAGAGATGGATTACTATTTATACAGTTTCTTTCATCCACTGGCATAGTAAGGTGATACTTTTACATTAATTTATTTTTAATTTTTGAAGGAAAAATAAGTACATAATCACCTCTCTCGTCTGTTTAATATCACAATCTTCACTTAATGATACATTGGTAACCTGAAAAAAGTGATGAAAATCAAGAATAACAGGAGAAGAGACACCCTCAACTGACAGCCCAAAGTATATGAAAATGCAAATAAAATGTTATACACAATTCATTTTATAGTCTAATTTACATCATCTAATGATGTATGTATTCTTATAAAAAATAAAATATATACTCCAATGAATTAAATGATATTATTTATAGAAAATAAAAAAAATCAACATAAGCATATACCTCGATACAATGAAAACATTGAACTACATTTAAAATTGTAAAAAAATCTAACTGTAATAGAACTCAAAATTAAAAGATCGAATCTGTTTTCATATGATAAGCACATTTAGGCCTTGGCAACGGGCCGGACAGGACTGACCCGCTCCGTGGAAAGAAAGCCCAACCCCCGAACCTGGGCAGGCACACAGGCTTTTCTGGCCGATAGGCCCGAACTAGATAATCAAGCCTGATGGGCCAGGCCCGAGCTTCAGATCTGCCTAAGAGCTTGTGGGCCTATATAAGAAAAATTTGAAAAAAATGTTAAACTCAATCATTTTTACCGATCAAAACTTAGACAACACTGTTTTTTTTTTAATATTGAACATCATTTAATGAAATATATGTTTTAATAAAAAGCGTTTTCGCTCCATTTCGAATTGAAGGAACTCATTTCAATAAGTGTAAGAAAATGTTTAATGATGTACAGATATTGTCTAACACTGTATATACTTTGCTAATTTATAATGAAATATATAGAATTGGATTTCAAACTTAAAAAAAATTGGTGTCCCCCTTTCCCTAGGCCCCAGATTATCAGAACGGGCTGTCATGTTGAACAAACCTGGGTCTGGTCTAGAATGAAATCGGGCCCGGTCTTATAAAGAACGGATTTTGGTCCTACAGTAGTAGGTTTCATAGCAAATGTTGAACCGCAAAATGATATTGTACAATGTGCTCACAATCTCTAAGCCTTTATTTTAATAGATAATTAAGTTATTCAGGTTTATAATTATTCTAGTACAAATAAAGATAAAATGATTTTTTATTTGATCGTGTTTTAAATTATTCTCATTCAAAAATGTATTGTGCATAAAGTTAAAGTATGAGCTTATTTTATAACTATGTAATTGTTCATGTGCTAAAAAAAAATGTGTTCCTTTTATTTTATGAATACTTTTTTTTATTATGAGGTTGTTAAATACCATGTTCATGTGTTATTAAAACAAGGGAAATTAATTAGAGGTCGATGAGTCTATCTCCACATTAATTATTAGTCCTTGCAATACTTTATCTTAACAATAAATTCCTAGATCTCAAAATCAATTATCTTTATGTATCTCTTACTAACAGACCCCTAACTGCCATTTAAAATACCTATTATACCCTCCTATTTCCCAAAAAAAAATCCATGGACCCCTCTCTCCCTTCCCACCCGCGGAAAAAAAAAAAACTCTCGCGTCCCCTTCTTCTTCTTCTTCTTCTTCTTCTTCTCTCTTTTGTGTGGTTCAACCTGTTCGAGGTGGAGAATGAGAGGAGGTTGTGGAGAGGAAGAGAAAGGTTGGAAGGAGTGGAGGATTCACTGCCTTGTGGTTGTTGTTGTGTGTGTGCATGCAAGTGAAGAGGAGGGAGAGGAGCACCGTTTGAGGGTTGTGTGTTAAGTATGTGTACACGCCACCCGTTTGTGGGTATGTCACTTTGAGGAATAGGAAAGAAGGACGTAAGAGTTGTGGCTGATGATGCGAGTGGGTGGCGCTGGTAGATGCGGGCGTGCTTAGGGGGCGCGGGGTCGACGTGTCGGTGCGCTCTTGATTGCATGAGCGGCTTACGAGACTGCGGGTGCGTGCTCGGTGTGTTCGATTGCATGCGGAGCGCATTGGCAACTTGCACGGAGTGTTCAAATGCGTGCGGAGTGTGCCTGTGCAATGTTATGTAAATTGGTTTTGGAGGTTTGATTAGTAATGAAAAGCATAAGTTTTATTTTTACATTGTTATTAGTACACTGTTATGCTTTACATTTTGATTGTGTAGTATAAATCATTCTAGACTTTCATTGGCTTGGGGCATTGTACACAACACAATAACATCAAGTTAATTTGTCTTAAACTGCACCACTCCTCAGCGTCCTTGCTACACAGACCCCACTGTTTAAACCCCATTGACAAGCTCATGAAGTGTTATTCCCTCATTAGTTGTTTGTTTGACTTTTAAAAAAAAATTAAAAATGCAAAATACAACACTACCCTAATTTAAATCCCACATTTTCCTCTCTCATTAAATTCATTTCCACTTTTTTCTAAAAAACAAATCAAAATATTCCATTTTGAAAAATCCAGCTTTTTCAAAACCAATTCAAAATATAAAAAAAACCATCAGGTGCTTTCCGCAAGTTGTCCACCGCATATCCATTTTAGGCCTCATTGAAAAACTGATTTTGACAGTTTTTAGATTTGCAGGAGGCTATTTTTCTTAAACCAATTTCCAAAAAGGAGGAATGCAGCCAAAAGCTATAAACATATTTATGTGAATGGTTCCAAATTCAATGTTGGATTTTTGTTGGGAGTGGGTGCTAAAATGTCCCGTTTGTGTAGCAGAATAAGAGTGATTTAAGGATGGAATAAGGTGGGATAAAAATAGATAGGGGAAATTCGTGTTTGTTTAAAGAATATAGGATGGAATTACTGTGCCGGTTTAAACGAGTATAAGAGAGTATAACAATTCTAAGTAACCCCTAGAATAAGCTATACTCACTTTATCTATTCTCATGGGCCCACATATCAAATCAACTTTTTACATTTTATCACATCAAATCACCTATCAATACCTCTTATACATCAAAGAGCTCACATGTCAAATCAACTTTTTTATACTTCATTTATATTTTATTTTTTATCAACCAAACAACTCAACATTTATTCCAAAAAACACAACCAAACAGAAAATCTCTTATTCATGTAGATTTGTTATCTATACTTGCATAGTTATTTATCCAGAATAACTCAATTCCGCTATCCAAACGATGACAAAGTGTTTTGTGATAGTGCGAAGGGACAAAAAAAACCAGTGACTGTTTGTTAGTCGTTGGAGAGGGAATACCTCTATCAACCTGTCAATAGGGGGTTTTTGTAACAATTATATTCCATTATTTGGTTTATGGATAAGGATTTTGATGGTTGAGAAAAAAAAGAGCTTTGTTTACTTCTAGCCCCAGTTTGGATACAGAATATGATTTATTATTGGATATACAGATATTCCAGTATAAGTGAGTATAAATAACGACAAAGTGAATTTGTGTTTGGTTGTGTTTTGAATTATTCTCGTTGGAACCTGAGTTTTCCAGAGCTATGGAGATACAATTTTCTACAAAATTAATTTTAAACTCAGTTTTTATATAAATTCAGTTTTATAATCATGCAACCACGTGTCCTCACACATGTTTTTGATGAGTCACTGTATTCAACCGCTGATAGCTCAGCTCATATTAGTTTTGAAATGACCTGCAATCGATTGGGGGCCTTGTTCATTTCATTTCTTTTTGGGTTAATTCCCTAGATATCTTTATAAATATTTTTTAGTACGCCAATAATCCTGTTAGCCAGACTGTCAACATTATCAAAGCTAAGTCTGAAATGACTTGATGACAAAGAATTTAAAAACCATTAGTTTATGGGGAAAAAAAGCCAACCCTGAAATACTAGTACACAATGATATTTTAGTTCTTCATAATCGATTTGTACATTATCATTTACAAATACACTTTCGTATGCATCTTGCGAGGCTTGAAATCCCGGTCCCACATGCATATATCAGATCATCTGCTGCTAAGAAAAACTTGACCCTCCAGTTGTACTTGAACGCAAGCACAGCAATGACACCCCAGAATCCGATTGCATGCGATGCTGCGATGAACGAGTAGTAGATCACCGGGCTATCGATGACCCTCGACTTGTTGGCCTCATCATCGGTGATGCGATGCGTTTGCGATGTTTCACTTGAGCAGTTCCTTCCCACCATTGGACCACATAAGTTGGGATTGCCTTCAAAGTTGATTTCATTGAATGTAGAGAACTGCCCGTCCGATGGGATGATGCCTGATAGATTGTTGTAGGCTACTTGAAATGTTGAAAGCATGTTGAGCTGAACCAATTGAGATGGAATTACACCTGAGAGATGATTGAAAGAGAGGTCCAAACTCTCTAAACTCATCAAGTTTTGGAAGGATTCTGGAATCGATCCTGTTAGGTGGTTGTGTGACAAGTTCAACGAGTGGAGCGCTGTCAAATATCCCATTTCAGTAGGGATGGGACCGGACAACATATTCCTAGATAGATCTATCATTGTCATCAAGGAGAGGGGAGCACCCATAAAATTATACGATTTCCCCTTGGTTATTAAATCAGTTCTAACTGCTATCCAAGTAGCGTTTATCAAATTGTAGTAAAACGGGAACTCACTTGGAGGAGGTCTAATCCAAAAAGTGATGTTGTTGAGACAGTTGGGAATTATACCTGAAAGATTGTTATTTGAAAGATCTAGGATGTGAAGATGTTGCATTTGACACACTTGAGTTGGGATGGAACCTTTGATTTTGTTCCCGGATAAGAGAAGTGATGTGATATTAGAAAAATCAAATAACCAACTTGGAATAGCATCTGAGAGAAAATTGTTTCTCACATCTAACAATTTTAAGTTTGGACAATTCAATAAACTTCTTGGTATGGATCCTGTGAGATAATTATCATAAAGGAATAAATATTGAATATTTGGCAGATTCAAACTCCCATGAAACATGTCTCCTGTAAAGTTATTTTTAGATAGATCTAACACTCTTATTGATTTGTGGTCACCTAGAAAAGAAGGAATGCTGCCTTGAAATGCATTTCCAGACAAATTTAAATATTCTAAATTGGGAAAGAATATTGTTAGATTTTGGAGAAAGATTCCGGAAATGTGGCTCTCAGATAAGTCAAGAATTTCGAGTGATAGACTTTTGTTTTGAATAGTCCAGAAAAGAGGACTATGGAATGTGTTATGTGATAAAGTTACCTCAAAAGTAACATTATTGATAAGTTCAAAGGGATTGCTCACTATAATCGAACTATTTGACAAACGTAGGGTAATCAATTTATATTGGGTAAATAAGAAGCTAGGGACCCTCCGACCACTACGTTTGTTGAGTACACAATTGTTTAATCGCAACTGAATCAATTGAAATGATGGAACCCAGGATGGAGATTCAGTTTCCACTTCTAGTTGATAGTTATTTGAGAGACTGACATATGACAAGCTGGAGAGGTTGGCAAACAATGAAAATGAGAACACACCATTTAGTTGATTGTCAGATAGACCTAACCATTCAAGAGAATATAGATTCCTTAGACATCTATCGATGCTTCCCTCAATCAAATTTTGCGAGAGCGTTAAAACCTTTAAATTTTGTATCCGACAAAGTCCTGCATGGTAGAGAGAGAAAAGCAATGAATAATGCTAAGACACATCATTGTTTATTGGTAAAATAATTTTTATAGATCCATGGATTGACAATAATTTTTTTTTTGTCCGCTTCATTAGAACAATATTATTTCTACATATGGACTTAATTTTTTAGAGAAATTATGAAAGGAGAGATTGCATTTGTTGTTAGATAAGTTGTGTTCACCAATCAAAATATTGAGAATAATAGAATATGATGTACCTTTTATAAAAGTTGACATAAGTAAAGGATGCTAGGTTGGAAACATATGAAATTTCAATGAGTTCATTAGGACCAAGATCTAATTAATAAAGGTCGTCTCAGAAGCCCCAAAGACCTATAGATGTATAGTTTATCTACTTTGAACAATAACTAACAAATACGTAACATTTTTTTAACATGCTGTTAAGCTAATATTTTAGTAGAATAGAGCTCTATTAGAGGACTTCAGCTAAGTCCCTCCGAAAGGATTCATTTAGTGCATGATAAAAAATAAAAAAATAAAAACGAAAAGAAAAGAAAAAAACAACCAATATCTAGAATTATAAAATGATGATGATTGCATTTGTAATCCATCAAGTTGCACCACTAGAGGCTCCAAAGAGATTAATCAGAATGAATGCGGTAGGATAGTTCTTTTGGGTATTAGTACACAGTGCTTTTTTGCAATCCCATATATATTTTCAACAATGCATATGTTTCTTTAGATGAAGCATATAATTTTGCATTTTTTCTATAGGTGAGTCCATCTAATTAATTAGAATATATATAAAGTTTGATTAATATACAGGCTTTAATTTCATGAAATATTGACTTTCAAAAAAATTAAAATATGTGGGGACCAACGTGGGATTATCCCTACATTATACATACTTAAATCAAGATTTTTGAATCCAATGATTGCCAAAAAAAAACTTCAGCTTCAAAAGATAACACTTAAATCTTTGCATGACATGATAATCATCATAAGAAAATAAAAATTTTCTTTTTATGACCTACCACATGAAAGAACAACCTTGTAAAACTGTCTCATAAATTCTTTAAGAAAGTTAGACAATTGTTCCCTACAAGGTAATGATGTCAAGTTGTGAATCTATGGACCAAGCATTGCTACTTGTTATGAAAAGAACAAGCTAGTTTTGTCACTTCATACAGTTTGATATAGATTTCTAATTCTGGTCAATAAAATTATTCAAATTTATATGAAATTAGTTGATGCACTATTGTTTAATTTAATATTAATTATATGATGATAAGTCAATGAATTGTAACAATGTAATTTTTGAAATCCATGGATCAGACTCTCTTGATGTGATTTTTACTAAGCCAAAAGTGTTCTAGATTTTACAGATCCCAAACGCTTTCAAAAAATACATCAAATAAAAAATATTAGGGAGATTGAGTAATTAAATCACAAAGAACTAATATTAATGAATAAACGAACTAAACGAGGGTGAGAGACATGTAATGTTTGCAAACGATGGTGAAAAAGAACTTTTCCTGTTAAAGTAAATTTTGATATTAATTTATTTAGGAAACATATTTTTAAAATTTGATATTAATTTATTTAGGAAACATATTTTTGCTAAATTCCTAAATAGTTATTTCACTAGTTGTAAAAGTTAAAAATGTTAAAAGCATGATTCCTACAAATCAGAAGAAGAAAAAGTTGTTGAAATCTTATTTTTAAACACTACATGAGAAAATCCAATGATTACCGCCGCCCCCCCCCCCCCCCACCAAAAAAATAATAATAATAAAGCCAGGGCTTTCCTGAAAATTGATTTTATTTGTTGGGCCTAGGCGAATTTTTAAAGTGGGGCCTAAATATATTTTTTTAGGGAAAAGATAGGTAATCATCAGCTTCCAAAATTATATAAATTCAAGAGTACATGAAGTAAAGCCCTAAATATTTTTATGATATAAATCTAGATTGTTTGAATATTATAAAATAGATACACCCATTAAAATTAAAATCTTCTGCATTATCATTTGCATTTAATAAGAAACAATACAAATAATAAATTTTTAATGGAATAAAAAATAATAAAAATCAGAAATATACCTTTAAAAGAGGGTTTAAAGGCTATATTATTCAACTAAGATAAAAATGGATTATAGATAAACAGTGGAAAAAAAGATTTTGAGGAAAGTGAGGGAGGGAGAGACGTTGGAAAGAGAATATTAAAATTCAAATGCCTGCTCAAATGCTAGATTTAAGAATATTAAACAGAGTGAAAAAGAGTGTTGATACACCTATTTTATTTGTAGAAAGTGATATATCTTACCGTTCATTTTTTAAATTTCATTTATCAGATTATTCAAGGTCCTCCTTGGATGGGGGCTCTTGACAATTGTTTTGGTGGTTTTGCCCCAGGGCTCGCCCTTAATATAAACATCTTAACTTAAGCTTTAAAAACTATCACTCCATCTTTGCGTGACATATGATCATCATCATTAGAAAAGAAAAAAAAAACTATTTTCCTTGACCTACCACATGAAAGAACAACCTCATAAAAGAAAATTCTATATTTGATTACGGAGTGTTAGTAAGTTAAAAGAGGAATTTTTTTAATAAATTTGATCAAGGTATTTTCTCAGTCCCAAAATAGATATATAAATTTTCAAAATACAGGGCTTGTATGAAACAAAAATATTCGATGACTACATCCCTCAATATAAAAAAAAGCTAAGATAGATAGATAAATAGATAACAAAATTAACTTTAAAATTTCACACTCCCCCTTAAAGTGAACTTTTGGGTACAAGCCCAAGTTTTGCTCGTAAAAACTCTAACGGCCCTTTGGAGAGAGATTTGGTGAAGATATCCACAAGATTATCTTTGCTTTGCACCTCCTCCACGTTTACCATTCCATCAAGCACTTTCTCACGAATGAAATGGTGCTCAATCTCGATATGCTTGGTTCTTGTGTGACAAACCGGATTCGTAGCAAGTTTGATAGCACTTTGGTTGTCACCAAGAATAGTGGTTGGCTTGTGAATGGCTAAATGGACATTCTCGATGAGCTGCCAAAGCCACACACAGTCTTGACAAGCAAGAGTAGTAGCTTTGTACTCAGCCTCCATAGTAGAAATAGATACAGAATCATGTTTCTTACTATACCAAGAGATTCCGGCTGATCCGCATAGAAAAATAAAATCGGATGTAGACCTCCGATCATCTGAGTCACCACCCAAGTCGGCATTTGTGAATCTACATAAAGAAAACTCCACTATCTTCTTGTAAAGAAGACCGAAGTCAAGTGTGGAATTCACATACTTCAAAATACGTTTTGCCGCCTCCAAATTTGGTTTCCGCTGTTCATGCATGTAGCGGCTCACGAGTCCAACGAAGAATGCAATGTCGGGTCTTGTGATGGTTAAATATATGAGACTACCCATAAGAGCACGATATGGGTGAGGATCCAAAAGAAGTTTTCCATCATCACGAGCAATCTTCATGTTTGAATCGAGAGGAGTGGAACACCGTTTGCTTTGGTTCAACCCAAACCTCTCAACAATCTTCTTTACATAGCCTTTTTTAGAAAGAAAGAGCCCAAGATCCACCTTCTCCACTTCCAAGCCAAGAAAATGGCTTAGCTCACCAAGATCCTTCATCTCAAAGGACCAAAACTTTGTAACCTCCCTTTCATCATTGCCCGTGATGATCATGTCATCCACAGATAAGAGAACAATCATGTGGAGACTCCCTTGCTTCTTCACAAAGAAACTAGAATCGGAGTTAGAATCACAATATCCACAAAATTGTAAATACTCGGCAATTTTACCATATATACCACACCCTCGGTGCTTGTTTTAGCCCATAAAGAGCCTTCTTGAGTTTGCAAACAAACTCCGGATTAGTGCTAGAGACATATCCCGGGGGCTGATCCATATAAATCTCCTTGTCAATTTCGCCATACAAGAAGGCTTCTTGACGTCGAGTTGTCATAGTTTTCACCCAAGCGAAGCCGTCAAAGAAATCATCACCCGAATGGAAGTCATCTTGGCCACCGGACTAAAGATTTCCTCATAGTCCACTCCATATTTTTGAGATAAACCTCTAGCCACAAGTCGAGATTTAAAATGCTCAACACTTCCATCTGCCTTTCGTTTCGTCTTGTACACTCACTTGCAAGTGACCGGTTTCACATCCTTGATTTTTGGAACAAGAACTCAAGTCTCATTCTGGATGAGTGCACACATCTCCTCATACATGGCATCCTCCCACTCCTTCACACATTTAGCTTCACTGAAAGAGGAAGATTCAAATTCATCAATAGGACCGGCAAGTAAACAAGGAATAGTGCTCACCAAATTCTCATCACGATACCGCATGGATTTCACAATTTTCCTCGCCGATCGCCGAAGAGTAGGCCCCGCTTGGAGCCTCCACCACATTCTCTTCTTGTTGTCCATCCGGATCAAGAAAAAAAATTCGGCTCCCCCTCACTTTGCTCCCCTATCGACAAAGAAGAAGAGCCCTCTGATGTAGTAGGATTACTAGAAGAGATCGGCAAGCTAATGGTGGCATCCGGCTTGTTGTTGATGTCCAAGAGAGCACCAACACCTTCATGACCTGCAACACTCAGGCCATAGAATGAAGTGATCTCATCAAATATAACATCCCTTGAAACTTTGAATTTGTGAGTTTCGGGATCCATGCATTTCCACCCCTTGTTCCGTTCATCGTAGGCAATGAAGATGCACTTCTTGGCCTTCGCATCCAACTTGGACCTCTTTGAATCGGGCACATGAACACAGCAAATGGATCCGGACACCTTGAGATGCTTGACGTTGGGCTTCTCTCCGTACAAGAGCTCATATGGAGATTTCATGTTAATTGGGTTAAAAGGCACCCGATTGATCACATGGGTCACACATGCCATACCCTCAGCCCATCAGGCCTTGGGTAAATTCTTCGCATGCAACTAACTCTTGCACGTCTCCACCAAGTGACTAATCTTCCTTTCCGCCATGCCATTTTGTTGTGGAGTGATGCATAGGAAAGCTCCCTCCAAATGCCGTGCTCACGACAAAATGAAGTGAAGTCATTCGAAGTGAACTCTCCCCCATTGTCTGTGCGGAGCCTCTGAATCTTTTTATTAAGCATACCTTCCACAGTCACCTTGAACTCTTTGAACTTTGAGAAAACAACTGATTTTTCTTTTATAAAATACATCCAAGTGAACCGTGAAAAGTCATCAACAAATAAAAACATATAAAGAGAGCCCGAATAAGATGATGTAGAACAAGGCCCCATCAAGTCACTATGGATGAGATCCAAAGGACTCGTGCACCGAGAAAGGGACCTATCGAATGGAAGACGATGTGCCTTTCCATATTGGCATCCCTCACGCACCTCTTGTCCGCCAAAGGTGCCCAAGGAAGGAAGCCCATCAACAAGGTTCTTTTTCACCATGATATTGAGCTTATCCATGCTAAGATGCCCTAGTCTAGCATGCCATATGGATGCACTATCATTTGTGCTCATTTTATCAACATATGAAGAAGCTGATAACACAAAGAGATCATTTACCATCTTTCCGGTGTGGACAACATCTCCCTCCAACTTGAAAATATTTTGAAGAATATTCACGTTTTGTGGCCCGAACAAGACATAATGGCCCGCATCCACCGTATTTGAGACAGAGAGAAGGTTCTTCTTCACACCCGGAACATGGTACACAATCTTAAGTGTGATAGCGTCGTCGCCTCCTTTGCCGTCGAGGATGACGCTCCCGACCTTCTCCACCGGGTGTATAGTGTTGTCTGCCATGACAATCCGATCATTGTCCTCATAATGATCTTGGATAGAAGAGAACTTGGAGTCATCGCTGGTTAGATGATGGCCACAACCGGAGTCGATGATCCAATCCTCTTTGAAGTTGATGGAGGCCAAGGCATCAACCGAAGTTGCCTCCGTCAAGAAGCAATTCCCCCAATCTTCTTCTTTGACGCCATCTTTTTTAGCAGATTACCACCATTTAGCTTCGCGTGGCAATTCTTCTTAATGTGCCCAAGTTTACCACAACGGTAACATTTGACACCTTTCCAATCCCTCTGATTTACTAGAGGAGTCATCATTGTTCTTCTTCTTCCCAGATTTGGAATTTAAAAAAGAAAAAGGCATTCCCGTCACCATTGGAAGTAGAACACCCCGTCAATTGTCGAGCTAGAGACTCTTGCAAAGCAAGAAGGTTCTCAAACTCCACCAAGGATGGCTGAATCGCCCACCCTTGAATAGAAGTGACATAGGGAATGTACTCCTTCTTGAGCACACGAACGATGTGCCACTTCAACCGCGCCTCCGAGATAGGTTCGTCCGGGGCAAGAGTAGAGATCCCCGAACAAAGATTTTTGATCTTCAAGAAGAATTGAGAGATAGAGAAATTGCCTTGAGAAGAATTCACCAACTCATTCTCCAACAATTATAACCGAGCAACATTCTTCTTGTTAAACAACCCATGAAGGGTTTCCCATATATTGCACGCCGATGTGCAATCTATGATTTGCTCGAACAATTCTTCAGAAACCAATCTCTTCAATATGAACTCCACCTTTGCATTATTAGTCTTCCACTTCTTCAATGAATTAGCGTTCTCTGAAATATTCTCTAGAGCCTCCTTCTCACCCCCACCAACAACCTCCCACGAGTCCTCATCAAGAAGATAGGACTCCATACACGATTTCCACCTCTTGTAGTTGATTTATGAAAGCATCACAAAGTCAAGTCTGCCAATACGACCTTCCGAATCCATCTTCGAAGCTACGAACAAACTTCTTGACCAAGGGAATCTTGAAAAGCACAAACTACAACCCTTGTAGCTCTGATACCATATGGAGAGACACGAGGCTCTTAAATAGTGTAATCAAAGTCACACTAGCCCAAGACTCATTATCGAAAATAGAAGAAGAATGAACAACTCCAAGATGAGGGAAAATTGACAACTATATTTCACTACAAGAGACAACCTTACATTTAAAATTGGGTTATTAGAGACAAGCTTGCATAAGTTTATGTTTTAGGTAGAGTTGGGATTTTGTGGAGCGAGTTAGATTGAGTTGAGTTGAAATGGTGGAGAGAGGCTCTTTTTGTATGCAAAGTTGTATGGAAAATGGGTTGTGGGTAGTTGGAGTCACAACACCTAGTGTAGAGTACCAAAGTATGGGTAAATGAAGGTTTGTGGGAAAAGGGTAGTCGAGGTGGTTTACCAAGGCATAGGAAATAGGAGGCTTATGGGAAGTGATGATCTATGTATATATAGGTAAATGGGAAGTGATGATCTATGTATATATTGGTAAATGGGAAGTGATGATCTATGTATATATAGGTATATATAGGTAAATTGAAAATGATGGTCAATTTGGTTTTCCAAGTCATGGAAAAATGGTGGGTGACATTGGAAATCAAGATTTGGGAAAATGGTAAAATGAATGAGATGGTTGGTAGTGGAAAGTGTAAGAGATGAGTAATGAACACTTGTGCAAGTAAGTCAATGATGCCCCACACAAAATACAAAGTTGTCTTAGTACATTCCTCAATATAAAAAAAGGTAAGATAGATAAATAGATAACAAAGTTCACTTTAAAATTTCACAATTTTTATAAGATAAGAGTTATTATTGTTGCTGTTATAATTATTTCTAATGAAAAAAAGGAAAATAATTATATAGCCTAAATCTTACTATTTTAATTAACTGAGGAAAACTCATAAACATTTATCCAATTTATGCTCATATAACTGCATCCCAAATAATATTCTATCCCCGTTCAATGTGACAAGAAAATTTGCTGATTATGACAAGTTATATTACATAAAGGAAATCCATTTTATACAAACTTTCACAACGATGGTATTAATCATATTTTGTTTTATAATTTTTAAGCATTATTAACAAATGAAAGTGGTTTGATTGACTTGGATGAGAAAATAAATACATAGACAAGAATAACATAACTTCATGTAAAATTTACATATTACAAATTAGGCTATGGCATACCTGATGGAAATTCTCTGATCATATTATGTGACAAGTCAATCCATTGCAAGGATGTAATCCTTGAAATATATGGATCGACCCTCTCGATATGATTCGTACTAAGATTTAAAAACTCGAGATTTTGCAGATCCCTAAAGCCTTCACAAAATACATCAAATAAAAAACATTAGAGAGATTGATCAGTTATTATATAAATTAAATAATGAACTAATAAATTAAATATATGAACTGAAGTTGAGTGAGAGACATGTAATGTTTACAAAACGAGTGACATATGATAATCATTATTAACAAAAAATTGTTTTCCTTTTTTGACTGAATGAACAACATGCAAAAGTTTCTCAAAAATTCTCTATTCAATTATCGATAATAGATGGAGTGTAAGCAAGTTAGAAGAGTAAGTCAAGGGTCTTTATAAACCAGCTCTTTTTTAAGATAAAGATCTAATAACAAAAAATAACTAAAAATTTAATCAAAACTAATAAAAATTGAATATTCATTCTTTAAAACACCACCAAAAAATGATAGGATGACATGCTTTCAGTCATATTTTTATTGGCTCAAAATATATATTTTTTTATGATGATGGTAGGTATTCAGCCTGAATTTCCTAAGACAAGAAAATTCCCAAAGGAAAATACATTGAACATAAATGAAAAACAAAAATAGCTGATTAGGATTGTTATTCAAAAGCTAAGACTTAATCTTTGCAGGACATAATAATCATCATAAGAAATTATTATTTTTTTATGATCTATCTTGCAAAATTGTCTCACAAATTCTCTATTCGATGGATTGTAAGAAAGTTAGAAATGTCAAATGTTCCCTACAAGGTAAAGGGAAGTTTATGATGTCAAGTTGTGAATATGATGTGTTCAAGTGATCAGATCATTGGGAAATTCAGTGAACGCTATATACCTGCAATGTCTCTTTACATATGGACCAAGCAGTGTTGCTGGTTGATGCACTAAAATTTAGTTTAATATTATATGACAAGTAAATGATTAGACCATCTTATAAAAAATTTCACTAAGATCCAAAAGTTCAAGATTTTGAAGATCCCAAAAGCCTTCAAAAAATACATTAAATAAAAAAATATTAGAGAGATTGAGTAGTTATACCACAAAGAACTGATATAAATAAACGAACTGGAGGAGGGTGAGAGACATGTAATGTTTGCAAACGAGGGTGAAAAACAAGAACTTTTCCATTTAAAGTAAATTTTGATATTAATTTATTTAAGAAAAAAAGTTTCGTTAGATTCCTAAAAAATTATATTCACTTGTTGTAAAAGCTAATAAAAGAGAGTTCTCTATTTGATTATAGAGTGTTAGTAAGTTGGAAGAGGAATTTTTTTATAAATTTGATCAAGGTATTTTCAGTCATAAAAAAGATACATATTTTCAAAATAAAGGTCATGCATGAAACAAAAAAAAAATCAATGAAGAGTCAAACAATTTTCACTTTCAGAAAAAAAGAACATCTTGCCGATTAATATGTTGATCAAAGAAAGAAGAAAGAAAGATCAAAAATACAAAAAAAAAAATATTTGACATCAAGAAATCAAAATGAGTTTCTACAGTTAAAATAGAGATTTCCTGAATGAGTATCCTCTTATGAGAATTTTTATAAAATAGAATTATTGTTGTTGCTGTTACATTTATTTCAAATGAAAAAAGATGGCAATGATTATGTAGCCTATATCTTACTATTTTAATTCATAGATATGTAGCATCATCCATCGCATCCCAAATAATGTTCCATCCCTGCTCAATGTGACTAGAAAACTTGTTGATTTATGTCTATATTCCATCCCGGACCCAGCGATGAAATACGTAAAAACTTGACTCAAAAGATCCGACAATCAAAACTGGTCGAATCTGGGTCCACCCCGACCCAATGTTATAGACTTGAGAGCCGATTGATCCAACTCAATTATTACATGACTTTTTTATTTATTTATGATTCAACTCAATACACATGATCTAACTCAACATTTAAAACTAAATACTTAATAATCATTTAAAATTTTAAACATTTAAAATATTTTTACAACATTTTTCACTTTACGTAAAAACATAATAATTCAAACCGTATTCCAAATATTCATTCATAAAACATTAAAAAATTAAAATAGTGAAAAACTATTTATAATACATTAAACTCTATTTAATAAAAAAACAAATGAAACCATTGTAGACCATTAAGAAGTTTTTGAACCTCTCCTGGTCTAAACAATGCATGTTAGTGGGTTGACCCAACCCGACCTAAGATACGATATGGACCTAACCCAATAATCAAACTGGTCGGGTCGGGGTCCACCTCGAGCTGACCCGGACCCGATCAGTTAACAGGTTTATCTAGAATGTCTATTTTAGACTAATTGACTTTTACAATGATGTTAATCATATATTTTATTTAGTAATTTGTAAGCATTATTTACAAATGATGGTGGTTTTTATGGTGCATACAAATGAGAAACTAAAATACAGTAGGAAAGAATAAGATAAATTCATGTAAAATTTACATATTACAAATTAGGCAATGGCTTACCTGATGGAAATTCTTTGATCATATTAGATGACAACCAAATCACTTCCAATGATGTAATATTTGAAATCCACGGATCGACCCCCTTGATATGGTTTTTACTAAGATCTAAAATCTTGAGATTTTGTAAATTCTTAAAGCCTTCAAAAAATACATCAAATAAAAAAAATTAGAGAGATTGATCAGTAACTATATAAATTAAACAATGAACTAATAAGATCAATGATTTACAAGGCATGTAAGAATGTGATATCAAAGTTCATTGGTTGTTAATTATTTGGGACCTCTTGGAGAACGAGCTTGTGCAAATAGGAAAATGAGTCATAGGTGCGCTTGGATGTTGACTTGGTCAATGATCTATATAAAAGTCAGATCAACTTGGTTTTAAGACATGCATCAGATGCATGACTTCACCTAAGAGACAAGCACATGGTAACCTATTATTGATTCCAACAGTCTATTGTGATAGGGTTGGGCTCCTTTATTAGGCGGCCTCATGCACAGAAGTCCTTAAATTTTTTTTATTTTATAAGTAGGTCTAGATGTTAACCAATAATAACTCAACACATTGTAAAAAATATTCATTTTTTAAAATAATTAATAGTAATTTTGATATAACTAAAAAATAACCCATAAAAATATGACAATATTTTATGATACCTAAAAAATAGCAAAAAAAAATAATTACATAACCATTGTGATTTAAAGGCTTCTTTTAATCCTAAAAAAATGGGAATATGAAACAGCAAAGCCTAAAAAAGTGTCATTTTTTTTTCAAACTCTCTTCTTTTATTCTTCTCATTTTATTTCTTCTTTATCTAAAAATATATATTTTTCTCACTCTATTTATTTTTTATTTTTAAAAAAACCAAAAGATTTATTACTTTATAAGAATTATTCAAATTTATCTAAAATATTTACCTATAAAAAACTATTTATGAATTATGAAAAATATATTTAATATACCTTAAAAAAATTAAACATATTAAAAACTAAAAAATAATTGCATGAATGACTATGCTTTTCTTTTTTTGGTAAATGGTTGGAAATTTTATTACTCAAATTAAAAAGTCAAAAGTACATCTTTAATATTTTTCTACTCAAGATAAAATTTTATCCCTAATCTTTTTAAATTCAACTTTTATTATCTTCTTTTACCATCCCACCCCAATTTCTTAGTTCAATCTAATTACCAAGGATAAATCATTCATGTGACTAGTGTAGTTACAAGTAAAACTCCATAATCTCTTATACTTGAAACAGCAGACAATTGATAAAACCATCAACATCCACCCAAGCATAAAAAATGGTGAGAAGTGAATGTTCAAAATACCTCGTGGGTCGATCCATCCGGCGATGCCATTAGAACCCAAATCAAGAATCTCCAACTCCGTGAACTGTCCAAAATGACTGCCGTTCGGATACCATTCTTCAGAAATAAATCCTTCTCTCACATCATAAAGTCCTATTATAGTGACTTTATGTTGGTAAGATGAATTACCACATCTCACCCTGGTCCAGTTGCAACAATCTCCACCTCCAATAACCCAATCTTCAAGTGCAGTAGAGTTATAACCCACTGAATCCAGAGAGAGTTTGATGTCTAAGAGTGCCCTCCTCTCCTCTTCCACACACCCATTCACATGAAAAACACAACATATGAACACACACCCAATAAGTATTCTCACCAAAGCACCACAAGACCCCCCCATACTCACTAATTCTTTAACTTTGTGTTTTTTCATTCATTTATAAAGTGCAAGCAAACGAACTTCTTTTTTTATGTACATACATTCCACAAAGTCTGGTCAATTGACTTGGGAGTATTTATGGCGTGGTTGTTGGGGGTGGGAGAGAAGAAACATGAAATAGTCCATTCAAAATCTTTGATTTTCACCTTGACTAGATCTAATCGGATGCGATGCCAGGGCATATACTAATCCAGTGATTTAAATTTTTTAACTTTAAATCATTTTAAATTAACTAGAATTCAAAAAAAGCCCCTCCAACTCCATGAACTGTCCAAAATGACTGCCGTTTGGATACCATTCTTCATAAATAAATCCTTCTCTCACATTATTAAGAGATATGGAAATGACTTTATGGTGGTAAGAGGAATTACCACACGTCACCCCTGTCCAGTTGCAACAATCTCCACCTCCAATAGCCCAATCTTCAAGTGCAGTAGAGAGTGTTTGATGTCTAAGAGTGCCCTCCTCTCCTCTTCCACACACCCATTCACATAAAAAAAACTAACACAACATATGATTCCTCCATACTCACTAATTCTTTTACTTTGTGTTTTTTTATTTATTTATAATGTGCATGCCCACGAACTTCTTTTTTTATATTCATACATTCCACAAAGTCTGTTCGATTGACTTGGGAGTCTTTAACGTGGCGTGGATGTTGGGGTGGGAGAGGAGAAAAATAAAACAGTCCATTCAAAATCTTATCTAGATAAGGTGAGAGTTGGGGTTGGGGAAATAAAACAAAGTCTTTGACCTTGACTAGATCTAATTGGATGCCATGCCACGACATATACTGATCCATTGATTTAATTTTAAATTAACGAGAATATGACATGACGTCATATATATTACTTTTAAATGGAAGAGGTTTTTTATTGGTTTAATTCAATTTTTGGATTAAAATCTTTTTACATACAAGGGAAGATTGATTGTCATGAACCTGAGTTCAGCCCGATTTAAAAGTTCAGACCTTTTTTAAAGAGAGTTGTAACACTCAGTCTTATATATCTTTTAGTCACTTACACCCACTGTAATGAACATGGACGGACCCACAGGTTGGCTAGCCGGGCCCTAGATTTCTTTTTTTTTTTAAAAAAAAAACTGAATATCCCATCTATAATAAACCTAAGTTTAACCTAGATGATGTCAACTTATACCAAGCACCAATTGCAACCCACCTTTCTCCCTCTGGCCCTATCACGTCCATTGTTATTTATTTATTTATATATTTATGTGTGATGTGTTTTTGTTGTTTTTTCTTTCATTAGAACAAACATTTAAAAAAAAAAATTGGAATACCTATTTATATGTTTTTTGGATATTATTTATTTATTATTTAATTTTTGTATCATTTAGGCAGGTTTAATTTTGAAATATGGTAAATTTTTATTATTTCATTTAATCCTTAATTTTTATTTTTTTTCCTTTTATTAATTCAGTGGATAGAATTTTCATGGAATAATTGAATTAAAATTGTAATTCTTATTTCACATGTCATGTTTGGATTGGATTTTTAATTTACTTTTTGGAATTTCTATAAAAAAAATTTAAATTTTTATTATTTATTTTTATTTTATTTTTTTTAATTTAAGTTTGTTTTTGAAAGACATAATTTTAACCATAGAGAAAAAAAAAGTTATTCCTAAACGTTTTTTGTTAATCAAAATATTAAATTAGCTCACCCCAAAACGATATATACATGAACAACACAACATTAACATAGAACGCACATCCAATTACAAGTGTCACCAAAGCACCACACAACATTAACATATGAACACACATCCAATTACAAGTGTCACCAAAGCACCACATGATCCTCCCATACTCACAACTTGTGTTGTGTTTTTTTTAGAAGTGCTCAGAAACTTCTTCTTTTTATATGTATAGTTTTTAATGTTCCACAAAGTCTGGTTAATTGACTTGGAGTCCTTAATTTTTTTTTAATAAGATAAATTCATGTAAGATTTACATATTCCAGATTAGGCAACGGCTTACCTAATAGAAATTCTGTGATCATATTAGATGACAAGTAAATCTCTTGCGAGGATGTAATATTTGAAATCCACGGATCGACTCTCTTGATATGATTATCAGCAAGTGCTAAATAATTGAGATTTTGCAGATTCATAGAGCCTTCAAAAAATACATCAAATAAAAAATATTAGAGAGATGGATCAGTAATTAAATAAATTAAACAATGAACTAATAAGATCAATGATTTACAGGGCATGTAGGAATGTGATATCTCAGAGTTTCGTTGGTTGTTAATTATTTGGACCTCTTGGAGAACGAGCTTGTACCAATAGGCAAATGAGTCATAGGTGCGCATGGATGTTGACTTGGTCAATGATCCATATAAAGGCCAGATCAATTTAGTTTTGAGACATGTATCGGATGCATGACTTCTCCTAAGTCATGTGTTTATCCGAGAACAAACAACATGGTGACCTATTATTGATTCCAACAATCTATATATGGCTCATGATCCCTTGTGATAAGATATGAGTTACTATCAATTTTTAAGTAAGAGTATACTAATATATATATGTGATACGTGCTTTATAACTTTAGCATTGAAGGATCGTTGATAAGTATCAGCACACTATGGTCCTAGTTAGGAGCTTAGCTTCTTTGTTGATTTTTCTAGTCTTCTGTAGTGCTATAGAGCAATCTAAATGAGACTGCACGTCTTGCTCTTCGAGTGTAAAGATTTATTACTCTATGAAAACTATTCAAATTTATCTGAAATATTTACTTATAAAAAACTATTTATGAATTATGAAAAATAGATTTAATATATCCTAAAAAGTTTAAAACATACTAAAAACTATAAAAGTAATTTCATGAATGAGGTAAATGGTTGGAAATTTTATTACTCAAATTAAAAAGTCAACGGTACATCCTAATATTTTTCTACTCATGATATAACTTTATCCCTAAGATTTATAAATTCAACTTTCCTTCTTTTACCAGCCCAACCCAATTTTTTAGCTCACTCTAATTATCAAAGATAAATCATTCAGGTGACTTGTGTAATTACGTGTTTCGACCATTGAAAACCCCATAATCTCTTCTACTTGAAACAACAAACAATTGAGAAAACCATCAACATCCACCCAAGCATAAAAAATGGTGAGATTGAATGTTCAAAAATACCTTGTGGGTCGACCCATCCGACGATGCCATTAGAATTCAAATCAAGCCCCTCCAACTCCATGAACTGCCCAAAATGACTGTCGTTCGGATACCATTCTTCAGAAATAAATCCTTCTCTCACACCATCAAGATCTATTAGAGTGACTTTATGTTGGTAAGATGAATTACCACATGTCACCCCCGTCCAGTTGCAACAATCTCCACCTCCAATAACCCAATCTTCAAGTGCAATAGAGTTATAACCTACTAAATCGAGAGTGTTTGATGTCTAAGAGTGCCCTCCTCTCCTCTTCCACACACCCATTCACATGAAAAACACAACATATGAACACACACCCAATTAGTAGTCTCACCAAAGCACCACATGATCCCCCCATACTCACTAATTCTTTAACTTTGTGTTTTTTTTTTAATTCATTTATAAAGTGCATGCCCACGAACTTCCTTTTTTATATACATACATTCCACAAAGTCTGTTCAATTGACTTGGGAGTCTTTAACGTGGCGTGGATGTGGGGGTGGGAGAGGAAAAATAAAACAGTTCATTCAAAATCTTATCTAGATAAGGTGAGAGTTGGGGTTGGGGAAATAAAACAAAGTCTTTGCTAATTGGATGCGATGCCAGGACATATACTGATCCAGTGATTAAATTTTTAACTCTAAATCATTTTAAATTAACGAGAACATGACATGAGGTCATATGTATCACTTTTAAATGGAAGATGTTTTCTTTATTGGTTTAAATCAATTTTGGATTAAAATCTTTTCACCTGCAAGGGAAGATTGATTGTCATGACCCTAAGCTCAGCCCGATTTAAAAGTTCAAACATTTTTGAAAAAGTGTTGTAACATTCAGTCTTATATATCTTTGTAGTCACTTACATCCACTATAATGAGCATGGGTGGACTCATAGGTTGGTTGGGCTAGGCTATAGCCTGGCTAGATTTTTTTAAATAAAAGAAAAAAATTGAATATCTCATCTATAATAAACCTAAGTTTAACCTAGATGAAGTCAACCTATACCAAGTATCAACCCCTTTTTCTCCCTCTGTCCACCTATCACATCCATTATTATTTATTTATTTGTGTGTGATGTGTTTTTGTTGTTTTTCCTTTCATTAGAACATTTAATATGAATTTTTTTTTTAAGTTCTTCGTAATGTGACAAGATGATATTTTTAAAAAAAATTTGGAATACCTATTTATATGTGTTTTGGAGATTATTTACGTATTTATTTATTTTTTGTATCATTTAGGTAGGTTTAATTTTAAAATAAGGTAGATTTTATTATTTCATTTAATCCTTAATTTTTAATTTTTTTAATTTTTTTTCCTTTTATTAATTCAATGGATAGAATTTTCATGGAATAATTGAATTAAATTTTTAATACTTATATCAAATGTCATGCTTGGATTGGATTTTTAATTTACTTCTTGGAATAACTATAAAAAAAATTTTAAATTTTTATTATTTTTTATTTTCATTTTGTTTTATTTAAGTTTGTTATTTAAAGACACAATTTTAACCACAGAGAAAAACAAAAGGTATTTTTAAATGTTACATAAATATTTTTAATCAAAATATTAAATTAACTCACCCTAAAATAAAGTCCTGGATCTGTCTCTGGTAAACCATATACACATGAACAACACAACATTAACATATGAACACACATCCAATTACAAGCTTCACCAAAGCACCACATGATCCTCCCTTACTCACAACTTCTTTTTTTTTTTTTTAGAAGTGCTCATAAAAAAGTGTGGGACGGGTTACTAAATATTCAACGCACATATTTGTAATTAAGGGCTTATATTCAGTGTTTTTTTTTTTTTGCCCTCAACCAAACACACACACTTATTGTTAAAAAGGATTTATTTTCAACTTTCAGCTAAATAAGCACCGAAAACTAGTTGAACCAAACAGCCCCTTAGTTTTTAATTAACTATAAAAACTCTAATTCTATGATTAGAGTCAGGAATCTCAGCTCTTTGACCAATAAAAAGTGTGGCAACCTTTTTTAATAGTTAATGGGTAATTCAAATCATTACCTCCCCTTCTGCTTCAATTGCTGTTGAATTTTTTTATTGATCGTCTCACCCATTAAAAGCTTTTTTTTGTTTGGTTTTTTATTTTTTAGTCCTTATAAACTATATAATTTAATGATCGATCTCTCACTTATTCATATTTCTGTTGAAATCCCTAATTTATAGAGATTTAAAAATAAAAAATCTTTTTTTGTTTTGTTCCGAACCGCGTTGAACCCAACAAAAAAGCGTACAAATACCTCGAAAATTAAACAGGTCCCACAAATCGCTAGAAGGATTATTTAATTTTTACGGTATTTTTTCTAGTATTTATAGAGTCTCAAAATGATGAAAGCTGCACTGAGCAAATGTTTGTTAAAGCTTATAAGTAACAAATCATAGATTTTAGTTTAAAATAAGTAGTTATTGTATGCTTGTTTAAATTTATTAAAACTTATTTAAGTTAAAAACAATTTTAAAAAGTCATAATCTCTAAACTGAGTTAAATGTGCTTTTCAGATTATAACTTATAGATTATTTATATAAAAAATCTTTTGGACATATTTTCTGCTTCTCTAAATATTCATCTCTTCTTTCAAAATTAACACGGTACGGTATTGACAAAAAAATTGAATCACGACAGGGAATGAGGAGCAACTTGCTGTGTAACCCTGGTCTTTAAGAAATCTATAATGGATTGGAAAATTCTATCTAATGCTTGTTCGTTATAACGAGTACCATCCGTTTCTAATGATTTGGTGTTGGTTTGGAGTTTGAAGACCGATCTTATGTGGATCAGCGGATGTCAAGGAAAGTATCCACTTTTCAATACTAGTTGCAAACACCTTCCTAAATCCATTCCATTCCATCAAGGTTCCTAATATTCTCTCTTAAGTTCTATTTTTTAATTAATATGGAATCCATGATTTCACTTGAATTATTACAGCCGTGGAGTATAATACTTGAAAACCATAGTAAACCTGAGCTTTTATTTATGTTATATTAATTGCCTCGTAGAACTAATTTATTTTATAAGTAAAACAACATTCTGTTATCAAACAGAAATTAAATTTTAACTTCTAAATTTGAAAGGGGTATTTTTGACAAAGTATACAGCAAAAAGCTGTTTTACAGCTTATTCAAACAAACATTTACCGCTATTTATTTTTTATTTTTCAACAGCTACAACAAACATGTCAACAGCTTATTAGAAAAGTTATAATCTGCAATCTGTAATTTAAACTGCAACAAACATAACATAAGTTTTCTAATTTTGAAAAAATCACTACAGAACTAATATTAAATAGAATTAGAAAAATCTAACAAAAATGATAGATCAAATCACACAAAAGCGTTTTTCAAAAAGATATTGCACTTCACTCTAGTGCAATGGTCCACGGGTGATCCACTTCGAAGATTGAACGATTCCGACCCTTCTTAAGGTATATCTCAAATGAGAAAGTTTTTAGAAATAGACTATACATTTCTCTAATTTTATTTTATTAATAGGCTCACTGGTTTGTGTGAGTGTGTGTGAGAGAGAAAGCAACCGGAGAGAGGGCACGAACACACACAAGGCCTCTGTTTTTTGGTTTTTAAAAGTCCTCTGTGTTTTTTGTTTTTAAAAGTTAGTGGAATAATCGATTAACCCGTACTGTTCTCTCTCATTTTCTATAAAGAAGCATAAGAGGTGCTAAAACACCCCAACAGATTTCGACCATTAAAACATTTTCAGATGCTTTGAGAACCCTTCTAAGAAAAACAGTTACTAACGGATGAAATTTATTTGAAATCAAATTAATACACAATGCTATAAATCACCAGCCAACACACTTAACTATCACACTCGTGTAACTAACATATAAGCAATCAATAAAATCATTTTATTTTGATCTTTCAAAATTAAATTAAATTAAATAATTTTTAAACAGGGCCTATTTTCCTTGGCTCAACTGCTATCCATCAGGTGTCCACCGCAGATCATTTTTAGACCCCGTTTTGAAATGGGTTTGGACAGTTTATAGGTTTATAGGAAGTTATTTTTCTCAAACTTATTTCTAAATAGAAAAATTGGGGTCAAAAGCTACAGACATATTTATGTGAAAAAGTATTCAAAACCAGAGTTTTTTTCAGAAGCTCTAGTGAGGTAGTTTCCTATAAAATCAATTTTGAACTAAGATTTTACATAAAATTAGTTTTGTAATTGTACAACCAAACGCAGTCTATCACTTGTCCTAACACATGTTTTTGATGAGTCACTATCTTCAATTGCTGATTTTGAAATGATTTGCAGTTGACTGGGGGCCTAGTTCATTTTTTTTCTTTTCTTTTTTGGTTAATTCACTGTATCTTTATAAATATTTTTTACTACTCCTATAGTCTTGTTAACCAGACTTAGAGCATCTCCAATGTACATGTTAACTCACTAGTTAGTGTCATATGTTTACAAAATATGTAAAAATAGTGCTCCAATGGAAGTGTTAAGAGAATGTTAAATGTGGGTCACACCTGTCATATGTTATCTTCCATGTTAAATTTAGCTAGTGCTTTAGCCAACTAAATGTGGGCCCCACCATTTAAAATATTCAAAAAAATATTATTTTGGGTGAGTGGAGAGATTTGAGTGGGTGGAGAGGTGGGTCCACTATTATCTTGGCTAGCTATTTAACCAGTCCATTGAAGCAACAACAACCAACTAAATGAGAGAGTAGTAAATGAGGGTCTAGTGAAGGATTAAAGTGGTGACATGACACTTTAACATCTTATTTAGTTAGCATATCCATTAGAGATGCTCTTAGGGGTCAGTAACAGGCCGGGCCGGGTCGGCCTTGGGCCTGCATGGCCAGCGGACCCGGGCTGGGCCGCGACCAAAAAACATGGCCCAGGCCCTGTCCACGGGCCCGAGCCTGAACGGGCCTCACGGGCCGGGCCCACGGGCGGGTCTATGGCCCAAATTTTAAACATCTTATTTCTTTTGATTTTTTAATTTTAAGTTGTTCATTTGTATATAATGTTAAAATAACATAAAAATTAAAGTATAATGTTAAAAAAAAATTGTATATCTATTGAATTTTTAAAATAAATATATTAAATGAATTAATTACTTAAAAAAATGAATAACTACATGTATTTAACTAAGTTGAAACTTACATAAATGTCAATAATTTGTATAATTCAACGACAATTCAAATAAAAATTACATGTTACTCATTTATTGGATTATCCCCCATGGGCCTACGGACCGGGCCCGCGGGCGGGCTTGCCCGAACAGGCTCAGTTCGAGCGGGCCTACGGGCCGGGGCCGGGGCCGGACCCAGAGTCAGGCCCAAGCCTGGCCCGCGAACAGGCCCGGGCCGGGCCTTGGGCCTGTTAAAGACCCCTAGCCAGACTGCCAAAATTATCAAAGATAAGTTGAAAATGACTTCATGACAGATTTTTTTGAAACCAGTAGAATCTATGAAAAAAAAGAACCCTGAAATACTAGTACACAATAATATTTTTAGTTCTTCATAATCGATTTCTATATTATCATTTACGAATACACTTTCGTATGCATCTTGTGAGTATAGCGTTGTCAAATATCCCATTTCCATAGGGATGTGACCGAATAACATGTTCATAGGTAAATCTATCGCTGTCATAAAGGAGAGGGAGCACCCATGAAATTATACAACCTCCCTTTAGTTATTAAATCAACCATAACTTCAATATCATTATTTCTAAAAGATTGTTATTTGAAAGGTCTAGGATTTGAAGATTTTTGCATATGACACTTGAGTTGGGATATAACCTTTGAAATTATTCCCAGATAAGAGAAGTGATACAACAATAGGAAGATCAAACAACCAGCTTGGAATAGCATATGAGAGAAAATTGTTACTAACATTTAACAATAGTAGGGATGAACAATTCAATAAGCTTCTTAATATGGAACCTGTGAGGTAATTATCTTGGAGAATCAAGTATTGAATTTGTTGCATATCAGAATTAGAATTCCTAGGAAATATATCTCCTATAAAATTGTTTCTAGATAGGTCTAACACTATTATTGTATCACCTAGAGAAGAATGGATGCTGTCTTGAAATGCATTTTCAGACAAGTTTAAATAGTGTAAGTTGGGAAAAAACATTGTTATATTTTGGGGAAAGATTCTAAAAATGTGACTCTCAGATAAGTCAAAAATTTTGAGTGATAAACTTTTGTTTTAGACACTTCAAGAAAGAGGATTTTGAAATATGTTATGTGCTAAAATTAATGCAAGAGCACCATAATTGACAAGTTCAAAGGGATTGCTCACTGTGATCGAAGTATTTGACAATGCTAGGTATCTCAATTTATTTTGGGTGAATAAGAAGCTAGGACCCTCCAACCAGTATATCATGAACAAGGCATACGACCTTCTTTAAATGAAGCATTACTTTTTATAAGTAGGTACTTTCAATTAATTGGAGTACATATTCATTTTTATATTACATTTTGATAAAATATTCTTGATGATTTGTTATTTTGGTAAAATAAATTGTACGTGAATTCAGTTTTTTTAAATATTCGAGTGATTTGTTGGTGTTAGAGTTTTAAATGAGGATTTTGATAATATAAGATTGGTTGAGGGGTATATATATATAAAACATATTTTCTGTTGTATCATATCTCTTTTATGTGTAACTTCATAATAAATTATACAAATCATTTATTTAATAATTATTAAAATTTTCATTATATCATTTATGTATATCTAACATAATATATAATTTCGCATATAAATGAGTTGAAAAAAATTAAGGAATTCATTTAGAATAATTTTTTTTAAAATATTTTTTTTGTTTACAGGTATATCCTGCATGGATGAAGACTAGTTTACACCTATCTACAATGTGTTACGAGGTTTCAACACATAGTGATAAGATTGAATAATCACACTATTTTTATAACTTTTATTTTAGTTTCTATTTAACTTTGTTGTATCTATCTGTTGGTGATGAAGTGATTGCAAAGGTACAAACAAACGGATTGAGTGTATATTAGTATAGTACAGCCCAGATCAACATTAGCATAAAAGTTATGTATTTCTTCATACTAGTAGGTATCTTTGAAAAACATTAAAATATGTTATGGGACTATAAAATTAATCGTCCCCAATATTTTTCTTCAAAAATTAACCTTCAACAAGATGAAATCAAAGTCCCCACGGCTTTACGCCGGTGGATTAAGACATCGGCCCCTGTTGGGCTTTCCGGGTTCAATTCTCGCCGATGATGGTGAGAATGGAGAAAAAAGAGTAACAGCTCTGTTGGGCTTGGATTATTTGGGCTCCGGCCCACTGTTGCCAACAACACGGCCGTTTGGGCTGTGTCCTGTTGGGTTGTTATATCCTGGCGAACTCTGTCCACCCGGTTTGTAGAATCGCCCTCCGAGACCTATAGTTTGTAATAACTTTACGGAGTCTATGTAACTCTGCTCTCGTTACAGAGTCTTTCTTCTATGGAAAAAAAAAATCAAATCAAATGTTTTTTATTCTTTTCCAAAAAATTGCATCCAAGTTCTCCTGGTGCATTTTTTATTCCTTGGGAAAATATTAATACAAGTACATCAACGAAATCAATATGCATACTTTTTCTCAATTTTTCATTTACTTGTCTGATTTTGATGTAACTTTATGTTAAAGTACATACAATTCATTCAGGAAAATGATATATCCAACTTCGTATGCAGTCTCCAATTTTTTTATTTTTTCTGAAAATATTACTCACGTAAATAACTGCATGTTATCGTGGAAAGTAAAGTATATACTTAGATATGTCATTACACTGACCTAAAAAGCCAACCCTGAAATACTAGTGCACAACAATATTTTTAGTTCTTCATAGTTGATTTCTACATTAATTATCATTTGCCAATACACTTTCTAATGCATCTTGCAAGGCTTGAAATCCCACTCTCACATGCATATATCAGATCATCTGCAGCTAAGAAAAACTTGACCCTCCAGTTCTCCTTGAACGCTAGCACAGCAATAACACCCCAGAATCCGATCGCATACGATGCTGCAATGAATGAGCAGTAGATAACCGGGCTATCGATGACCCTCGGCTTGTCGACCTTATCATTGGTGATGCGATGCGCTTGCGATGTTCCACTTGAGCAGCTCCTCCCCACCAATGGACCACATAAGTTTGGATTGCCTTCAAAATCGCTTACATTGAACGTAGATAACTGCCCGTTCGATGGAATAATGCCTGATAGATTGTTATAGGCCACCCGAAATGTTGAAAGCGCGTTGAGCTGAGCTAGTTGAGGAGGAATTTCACTTGAGAGATTGTTGAAAGAGAGGTCCAAACTCTCTATACTCGTCAGGTTTTGGAAGGATCTCGGAATCGATCCTATTAGGTGGTTGTGTGACAAGTTCAACGAGTGGAGCGCTGTCAAATATCCCATTTCAGTAGGGATGGGACCGGACAACATATTCATAGATAGATCTATCGCTGTCATCAAGGAGAGGGGATCACCCATAAAATTATACAACCTCCCCTTGGTTAGTAAATCAGTTGTAACATCTATCTGAGTATTGTTTATAACAATGTAGTAAAATGGGAACTCACTTGGAGGATGTCTAATCCAAAAGGTGATGTTGTTGAGACAGTTGGGAATTATACCTGAAAGATTGTTATTTGAAAGATCTAGGATGTGAAGATTTTGCATTTGACACACTTGAGTTGGAATGGAACCTTTGAATTTGTTCCCGGATAAGAAAAGTGATGTGATATTAGGAAAATCAAACAACCAGCTTGGAATAGAACCTGAGAGAAAATTGTTTCGAACATCCAATAATTTTAAGCTTGAACAATTCAATAAGCTTCTTGGTATGGACCCTGCAAAGTAATTTCTAGATAGATCTAACACTCTTATCGACTTGTGGACACCTAGAGAAGGAGGGATACTGCCTTGAAATGCATTTCCAGACAAATTTAAGTATTCTAAATTGGGAAAGAAGATTGTTAGATTTTGAAGAAAAGTTCCATAAATGTGACTCTCAGATAAGCTAAGAATTTCGAGTGATAGACTTTTGTTTTGGATAGTCCATAAAAGAGGACTAAGGAATGTGTTATATGATAAAATTAGCACAGAAGTAACATTATTGATAAGTTTAAAGGGATTACGCACTATAATTGAGCTATTTGACAAATCAAGTATGGTTAAATTGTATTGGGTAAATAAGAAGCTAGGGACCCTCCAACCACTACGTTTGTTGAGTACACAATTGTTTAATCGTAACTGAGTCAATTGAAATGATGGAACCCAGGATAGAGATTCAGTTTCTACTTCTAGTTGATAGTTATTTGAGAGACCAACGTAGGACAAGTTGGAGAGGTTGGCAAACAACGAAAATGAGAACACACCATTTAGTTGATTGTCAGATAGTTCTAACCATTCAAGAGAGTATAGATTCCTTAAACATGTATCGATGTTTCCCTCAATCAAATTTAACCCGAGGTATAATTCTTTTAAATTTTGTATCCAACAAAGTCCTGCATAGTAGAGAGAGAAAAGCAATGAATAATGCTAAGACACATCATTGTTTATTGGTAAAATAATTTTTATAGATCCATGGATTAACAAAAAAAAATTTCTGCTTCATTAGAACAATATTCTTTCTACATATGGACTTAATTTTTTAGAGAAATTATGAAAAGTGAAATAAATATCAACTCAAGGAGAGGTTTTTTTTTATTTCCTAATAATCAATCATTAAATTACAAATATCATATAGTATCACAATAGTATTATTTTTAATAACATAACTTGTGCTTACTACTAAAAAATATTGAGACAATAGAATGTGATGTACCTTCTCCAAAAGAGATATTGCATTTGTTGTTAGATAAGTTGTGTTCACCAATCAAAATATTGAAAATAATAGAATATGATGTACCTTTTATAAACGTTGACATAAGTCAAGGATGCTAGGTTGGAAACCATGAAATTTCAATGAGTTCTCATTAGAACTAAGATCTAATTAATAAAGGTCGTCTAGGAAGCCCCAAAGACCTATAAATGTATAGTTTATCTACTTAGAACAATAACTAACAAATACATAATTTTTTAACATGATGTTAAGCTAATATTTTAATTAGTAGAATAGAGCTCTGTTAGAGGGCTTCAACTAAGTTCCCCCCGAAAGGATTCATTTAGTGCATGATAAAAAAAAGAAAAAAAACAATATCCAGAATTATAATATGATGATGATTGCATTTGTGATCCATCAAGTTGCACCACTAGAGGCTCCAAAGAGATTAATCAGAATGCAGTAGGATATTTTTTTTGGGTATTGATACACACAGTGCTTATTTGCAATCCCATATATATTTTCAACAAGGCATATGTTTCTTTAGAAGAAGCATATAATTTTGCATTTTTTCTATAGGTGAGTGCATCGAATTAATTAAAATATAAATACAGTTTTATTAATATACATGCTTAATTACATGGACAAATCAAACTGGACCGTTATCTCCCTAACCAATGGTTTCTAATAATGGTCGATGGAGTAGCCACTCCTAATATAATAGAAACCCAATCTCAAAGGTTCAAAGAAAGTGTTTTCCATATAGAACCTCCTATGTTGAAATATGCATCCATTCCTAGTGAGCCATACAGACCAACGAAGAAAGCATCATCCATGCTAGCAAGTGGGACTCAATATCACTCACTAATTATAATGAGATGTTCTTTTTTTCTCTTCTATTTCTAGATTCTTTTTAGGTCGCATGTGGTAAATTGTGATCTTTGAAGAAGATCATTTATAGCCTTCAAAGATGGCACATTATTACTCTATAGTTCATTTGTGTGAGCAAACCGAAACTTAACATCTAGAGTTTATATTTATATGAATTTTCATCAGGGTAAAATCTTGCAATTTGATCAGGTTTCAACATACAGCCCAATAATATGTTTTCTTGTTTTTTAACAGTCGATATTTTAGCTGATGAGATTTTGCAATGTTTTAATTGCTGTGCATTAGTAGGTTTTGGGTTGCAGACAAAGTTACATCTGGGGTTCACGTGCCTTCCATGATGCCCTGTACCAAGTCCATCATGAGAAGAGCTCCACAGTTGAGGTAGTTGTCCTCCTTCAAGCTGGTTTTATTATGAACTAATCCAGTGTTTTTTGAATCCTGAATACAATGTTGGAACACATTGGTCTAGTGTCTTTACAGTTGTTTTACAAGTCTGTTGGATGGATTGTTTTGTTTCTTAATAATTAATGTTTATTAAATTCAGATAGGGAACTATATTTCCAATTCCAGATGAAGCTATATGCTCATATAGTCTATAGGTATGCTCTTTATAATAACATAAAAATGGGGAAACAAGCAATATAGACTGCCTAAGCATGTTAGAATATGCACAGTCTGTGTAGCTTATCAGCTTTGTTTCATATGATATTTTTTATATTTTTGAAAAAAGTGTGTTCTTACAAAAATGTAGTTTTTCTCATCATACAAGAGCGGGGTCTCCCAAAGCAATTGCATATGATAGTCGCTGCACAAGCATGTTGGGGATTTGAGGGGTGTCATGACAAAGATGCACCATGGTCTGTTAAAAGTTACTAATAAGTTGAAAAAATCTCATGCTTTAAATATGTTTCATACCTCAACATTAGACCCATCAAGTCTACATGTGGTTGCAAATACTAATACCCATAAGTATAACAGAAGTTACTGATTCAGCCCTTTTCTGAAGCAAATAAAGGAGTAGGTTCTTGAATCTGGACAATCTCTTCCTAAATTGTGATTTTTCAAAATAGTTTGTTCTGGTAGTAGAAGAAAAAGATAAACTAATAAATATGGTAAGATATAAGAAACTTGATAAGTTACATGTCTGGTTCCATTAAGTCCAAATTCGGTAGAATAAGTTAAACTAAAATATATAGATGGTTTTTCCACAGTCATTGTTACATTTTAACTTCATTATTTACTTTCTTTGAACTCACTGAATGTTTTTTTCAAGGAGCCAATGGATCCATTTTCCCTTGTTGCTGATGAACTATCACTCGTTGCTAATAAACTGCGATCAATGGTGGTTGCTGAGGTGCGACACACTTTTTCCCCTTTATCTTATAATTGCTTTTATGTCTCTTTTCTTAATTTGATTAGTAATGCGAAGGATATGCTCACTATTCAAAGGCGTGCAAAGCTTGGATTTTTTTTGTTTTATATTTTATCTGGATGAAATCATTTGGCTTAAGCTTATGTTCTTCAGGTCCCTAAGTTGGCATCAGCTGCTGAATATTTTTTCAAAATTGGGGTGGAAGGAAAAAGATTTCGTCCTACGGTAAGGATGCTCATGCATGGAAATAAGTTTGTGCAACAATCTTGCCTTCATTTGGGCAGCATGTTTGTTCCTTTGATTTTCATCAGAATGAAAGCAATTGTCTTTAACTTTCGTTCACATTTATCATGTAAAGGCATCACCCAGAGTGGTCCTGCATATAGCAAGGTGATAGGGTAGGCCATAGTGTTTTGGGAGGGGTGGGACTTGATATGGTCCTAATCTTTAACAGTTCTTTTTTAATACAAAGTGGCCATTCTTGAGACTCAAACCCGAGACTTTCTCCTTTTTTTGGTTAGGTAAGTGGTGGGATTTGAATCCATGACCTTATGATTGCAAATTCTGTTGTTAACCATTGAGCTATGTTTCCAAGCTCAACTTTGTCCTCACTCAAGCACTTTTCTGCTTAAAGCAGTGACCTTTTTCACACACATAATGAAATTACTAGTTTTTATTTTTTATTTTTTATTTCCCTCATTTTATCCATTTTTTCATCTTTCATCCTTGATAGAAAGAGATTATTGACTTTTTCAGGTTTTGCTGTTGATGGCAACAGCGTTGAACATGCGCATGTCAGAATCTATTGCTGATGATGTCATTAATAGCTTATCAAAAGATTTGCGAGCGAGGCAGCAATGCATCGCGGAGATCACAGAAATGATTCATGTGGGTGGTCTGAGATGTGCCTTATCTTTTTCCATACTTTGTATTGTAGATCAGTATCCCAATACCAAGATACATAAATCATCCTTGCTTACTTATTCCATCCCCTGAGATTGTTAGTTGTTTTTATCAGGTTGCAAGTCTTCTGCATGATGATGTTTTGGATGATGCAGATACTAGGCGTGGCGTTGGTTCATTGAACTTTGTCATGGGGAACAAGGTACATTCTTGACACCGCTTTTGATATATTTATTTCTTGGACACAGTGAGCAGGTGAACAAGAGAATAAACAGGTCTTCATTCTGTTTTGGTTGGTTGAGTAGGGATGTTTGAGGTTGTACTTCTTTCTGTAGGGACGTTTGGGGATTTATGAGGGCTTTCGGAGAGTGTGTTAGTGAACATGTTTTCTTTTTTTTTAGGTTTGTTGTTGGTAAACATGTTGAGAGATGAGAATCTAAAATGTTATCAGGAGAATGTTTCATGCAATGCTGGAATGTACTTGAACTGTAAGATTTTGTAGTGTTCTTATCAAAATCTGTTTAATTTACTGAATAGTCTAATGGAAGGACTTGTTTGATGCAAGCATAAATATTGAATGAGGACTTGGGACCTATTGACGTGAAAAAGGAAGAAGTATGTGCCACATTCAATGTCAAAAACTTCATTTAGATACCTTCCATGCCGGCTGCTAAAGTGCTTGCCGTGAGAGGACAGTTAATGTCTTCTGCCATGGAAATTTTATGTAATATTAAAATTCTGTTCGCTGAATTACAATTAGTTTCTGGTTATAATTGGCTGTTTGTTAGGATGAAAAGTGTTCTAAAATGTATGAGGTTCATAGTTAAGTCCTTTCTTTTTCAAACAAAAAAAGACGTTAAATGAGTCTGCATCATCTTCATAGAAATTTAACTATATTTCTCTATGTTTCTGCTTTTATTGCATGGTTGACATATTACCTTGCATGCAACATGGTATCAAATTATTTATCGAGCATCTGAATGCATGATGCAACCTAACAACTTAACAGAACATACTTCCTAGGGTTTGTGTTACACCATCAAAAAACCATTATAACATAATGTGCCATCTGCAGCAACTTATGATTTCTGTTACACATGATTTGCAGCTTTCTGTGCTGGCAGGAGATTTTCTTCTTTCCAGAGCTTGTGTAGCTCTTGCATCTCTGAAGAACACTGAGGTCTGAAAGCTTATTTTTCATTTTTTTAACCTGCTAATATTGAGTTTATTTAAAGTTTAGTTTCGGACCATTTTTCTTTTTTTCTTATTCCTTGTGATAATAAACACGGCTAATAATTTTTTTTAAATTAGTTCTAAGTTTTTCTTGTAAAAAGGTATTTCCTTTTCACTTTAATACATAAATTTAAGTGCTGCCGCACATGTCGTTTTAGCACCCCACGACATATGATTTGGCATGTGCGGTTTCTATAGTGAAACCGTTCGAACGGCCCAGATTCCGTTCGAACGGGATTCGAACGGTGGTTTAAAAGTAAAAAAAATGAATGCTCTGGCAATGAACTCTGTTCCAACGGCATTCGAACGACATTACAAAATAAAAAATAAAAAAATGACCGTTCAAACGGTCAATGTGCGACTGCATATATAGCATATGCGACTCCATATGTAGTTTGGACCCGACCGCACATATTACATTGCTTTAATATGATATTAAAAAAAAAAATTTAGGTTGTGACTTTCTTTGGTAAGCTTTAAATAATACTCTCCTGCAATTGTTTGTGTTGATTAATTTTCTTAGGGTTTATTGTTGACCTTTTATCACTTGATGGACTGATAAGATACAATGTGCTATGGTTTGTCTATCTGAACGATTAGTTTCTAATTGTACATAAAAAAATGTACTTAAAATACAATAGGTTTAAGATACCTTAAACTTAAAATCAGAATTCCTATCCTATAATATGCTAAGACGTGTTTATGCTTTGAACCATGATAAGTTTTTTTTTTATTCCAAAGATGCCCAGGAGAATCTGTGTATGTCTTTTTCTTTCTCACAGAAGTAATTAAATCTATACTATGAATCAGTACTATGCAGAATTATAACTTCATTGTCATGCCATTATGTTGGGTGTTTGAGAGGGACTCCTGGGTTGACACCCATGTCAATTAGTTGTTTGTTTGTGTATTCAGATAACCGAGAGACATTCTCTTAATATTGGGAATGGTCCGTCTTTGTTCACTCTATAGTTTCTACAATATATAATTTCCAAGATTTTTCATATCTGAAATTTATTGATTCCCTTCATGTGCTTCATTCTCTCCACAGGTTGTTACATTGCTTGCTACTGTTGTGGAGCATCTTGTCACAGGTGAAACAATGCAAATGACAACTTCAGCAGAGCAACGTTGTAGGTAAATTTATGTTTCTCTGTGTAGAAACTTTTCTTTTTCTATTATTTACCGACATCTACATCTTGACATATTTGCCTCGCAATGTAGCTTCTTTCAGAGCTTCTGTTTACTCCTAGAAATGGCCCTGCTAAGGCCTCTTTAATGATTTTGCATATTTTCCTTTTATATCCCCTTTTGAAAATTCTATAAACCTACCCCTGGTTAATTTTACCTCATAACTATATTGTATTTCTTTTTTATATTTGTCCTACAATTGTTCCTGCTGAATCTCAGTCCCTTTTCTCTAATAATTTAAAAATAGCATAGATTTTTTTTCTTATTAATTATATACCTGCAAAAGCAGTTCCCTTTGCCTGATGTCTTGGGATTGTATGCTTTCAACTTTGGGCGTAAGATAATCCACCACACATAAATCTGCTTGTAGCTCATGTTATGCTATATATGTTAGATTAGTGGAGATGCTGAGATCAGACATGCTCTTGGATCTTGGTTGGGGAATGCTGGCTAATATATGAAGAAATTTATGGATAAATCATTCAATATTAGTTGACACTACTCTTGGATCATTGAAATTTTGTTGACCAAGGCAAAGAGTAGTTATGTAGAATACACAGACATCAACAAAAGCTCTGACTTATCCTCCATTGATTTTAGTTATGTCATTTGTAGACGTTCATTTGTAGATGTTCAATACATGTTGCTTGAATATTGAGTACCTTCTTGTTGATGACTAGCATTGCAGTGGAAAATTTCCCATTTTCTGGCACATATTGATATTGATGTTACAAATTCATATATATTTTGCCTTATCTCACATTTCAACACAATATGTAAATATGCAGCATGGAATATTATTTGCAAAAAACATACTACAAGACAGCATCATTAATTTCAAATAGCTGCAAGGCAATCGCTCTTCTTGCTGGGCAAACTGCAGAAGTTTCAGTGCTTGCGTATGACTATGGACGGAATCTGGTTTGTCCATGAACTATACTATTTTCTGATTGATACCTTCGGTTAGCATACTCTTCAAGAGGGGGAAAACAAAGAATGAAAATTTACATTTATAAATCTATATGGAACACAGAAAAAGAATGCTGTTGGAATTACCACTGTAATATGCAGAATACTGTTGCAATTATTATTGTAGTATGCATCCATGCAAACAGCATGTAACCGTTCTTTGTTGTTTATGTGACTAAGTTCATCCTGCGCTGTTTCAGGGGTTGGCATATCAGTTGATAGATGATGTTCTTGATTTCACTGGCACATCTGCGACCCTTGGGAAGGGTTCCTTGTCTGACATTCGCCATGTATTTTTTTTCTCTCTATTCTTTTTCTGCACCATCCTAAGAAATATCATTATTTATAAATAGAAAATTATGGTTATGTGATATTTTATTTTATAATGTGTATGTATCAACTCATGCAGGCATGACATGGGCATTTTAAAATTGAAGGAATATTGGAGGGAAGATTTTACAAAAGCTTGATGTGTCAACATGCTCATACTGATATTTTGAAACCTTAAGTTATTATTAAAAAAAATTGAACTACATTACTGGATCATGGATCTTTGGATTTGAGTTCCTCGCTAAACATGTTCCTTAAAGTTGTGGTGGAAAGATATAAAGGAGAAAATAGAATTAGAGAGAAATAATGTATTCTTCTTTAGTAATATCATCAGTAATATCATCACTGGACAAATTGCTCTTTTTTCTCAAAACATCAATTCAAGAGAAATCCCTATTTGGAGTTGAAGCACCACAGTGCAAGACAATTGTTCTTCTGCTATGTGGAAAAACATGAATGGTTTGATCTTTGCCGCCTTCATTAAGGAAATAATTTGCAGTATTTGTGTTACTTACCTTTACTGCTTGCTTGAAAATGGTGCATTGACAAATTTTGAGTTTTTTTTACTATTCAATGAATTTTATTTTCCAATTTAGGACTTGTTGCGGATGTAATTGAAAAAGTAATAGGCAAATCAAACTGTGTCAACTTTTCTAAGACCTTGACACTGATTTAGTGTTCAAATTGATCTACAATTTAAATAAATGGAATTCCAAAAAACATATGGCACAATTTTATGTTCATCCACTTCAAACATTGTAGAGGTCTGGAATATGACAGGTCATGATGTGTACTTCATTGTTTCGCTTTCATAATACATTTAATGCACCAAAAACAAAATACAGATATAAAGTCAAAGAGCATGGTACAACTCTATTGTGCTTAATTCTTGATTTAGAAATTTTCATTTTTCCGTATGGGGTAGGCCTCTGAATCATGGGGGAGTAATGTCACGGATTCATAATTCATGAGATTACTTCCCAATGCATTAGAGACTTACCCCGAAATCTGAGACATACCTCCCATGAATATAAAATATACGCATGAATTTTAGACATACCCCACAAATCAAAGACATATTACCCCATGAATCTGAAACATACCTATGAATCTTACATATATCCTCCATGAATTCAAAACTATATTCCCCCCCACGAAATTAAGACCATACTCCCCCAAACTGCCCCATGAATCTCAGACAAACCTTACAATAAATCCGATACATACTCCCCTTGAATCCGAGAACATACTCTCACATATTACCTCCCATGAATCTCAGATAGGTACAGGTACCCCATGAATTCGAGATCATGAATTTAAGAACCAGAATCCGAGACCGTACTCCCCATGAATCCGATACCATAAATGTGATATATACTTCCCAATGAATCCTTGACATACTGGCCATGAATGGGAGACTTATTCTTTCAAGAATCAGAGACGATAACCCCGAATGAATCCTACACATACTCACCTATGAATGCGAGACATACCCCCCAGGAGTCCGTGACATACCCCCAAGAATCCAAGACCATACCCCCCCATCCCCCGACTAATCCTCGATATGCCCCCCATGATATTCCTCTATGAATTCGAGATCGTACTCTCCATCATTAATCCGAGACATACCTTACCATGAATTCAAGACATACCCTACAATGAATCTCAGTCCATTTTCCCCCATGAAACATAGAGCTTACTCAATATTTCTACCCAAGAATCTGAGATCGTGAATCCAAGACCTGAATCTAAGCCGTACTCCCCCATGAATCCGTTATCATGAATTAGATACTTACTCCCCCATGAATCTCTAACGTACCCATGAATCGGAGACATACTCCCTCGTGAATCTGAGACGATCCCCCCCCCCCATTATCCTACACATACCCCCTCATGAATACAAAATGATACCCCACCATGATTTAGACATACTTCCTCCATTAATCAAAGACAAAATCCCCCATGAATCATATCCCATGAATCCGAGACAAACTCCCCCATGAATCCGAGACATGCCACTAATGAATCTAAAACATACCGATGAATCGGTGATATACTTCCCATGAATGTGAGACATACTCCTTTGATGTAACCGAGACATACCCCTCATGAATCTGATGTTTACCCAAGAATTCGAGACATACTCCCCTAAATGAATTCGAGACATACCCTACAAGGAATCCGAGACATATTCCCCATTCAATCCGAGACCATACTCTGCAATATTCCCTATCATGAATCTCGGGCATACCGACCATGAATCCGAGACATACTCCCTCATGAACTTGAGATCATGCATACGAGACCCTGAAACCGAGATCGTACTCCCTTATGAATCTAAGACCATGAATCCTTGACATACTCTCCCATGATTCCGAGTCATACCCCCTCATAAATCCGATACCACTCCCCCATATTACCTCCCATGAATCTTAGACATCCCCCCAGTTGAATCCGAGATCTTGAATCTGAGAACCTAAATCCGTGACCGTACTCCACATGAATCTGACACCGGGAATCCGATACGTACTCCACAATGAATCGGAGACATATGCCCCTTGAATCTATGACATACCCATGAATCGGAGACATACCCCCCTATGAATCTGAGACATACTCACTCATGAATCTGAGTCATACCCCCCATAATGCGTGACATATCCTCCCATGAATCTGAGGGATACCCCCTATGAATCCCGAGACATACCCTCCATGAATTTGAGACATGCCCCCCATACTCCGCCACGAATAGGAGACATACCCCCCATGTATCTATAACATACCCATGAATCAGAGACATACCCCCCTATGAATCCGAGACATACTCCCTCATGAATCTGAGTCATACCCCCCAAAATGCGTGACATACCCTCCCATCAATCTGGGGCATGCCCCCTATGAATCCGACACATACCACTCTTGAATCTGAGATGATACCTCCCATGAATCTCATACATACCCCCCACAGAATCCGAGATCATGAATCTGAGAACTTGAATCTACGACCGTAGTCCTTTTGAATTTGATACCATGAATCCGATACATACTCTGCCATGAATTGGAGACATACCCCCCATGAAACTATAACATACACATGAATCGGAGATATACTCCCCATGAATTTATAACATACACATAAATCGGAGACATACCCCCCATGAATCTATAACATAAACATGAATCAGAGACATACTCCCATATGAATCCATGACATACTCTCTCAAGAGTCTGAGATATAGCCCTCATAATGCTTGAAATACACTCCCATGAATTCGAGGCATTCCCCTATGAATCTGAGACATACCCATGAATCTGTTTCATACTCTTCCCATCAATATGAGACAATCCCCCGTGAATCTGAGACCATGAATGCGAGATCAAACTCGCTCATGAATCCGAGCCATACTATCCCATGAATTGGAGACATACCCATCTATGAATCCGACACCATAGTGCCCCATGAATCCGAAACATATTCCCCCCTGAATCAGAGACATACCCCCAAGTGCGTGAGACATACTCCCACAAATCTGAGACATACTCCCCTCATGAATACGATACATAGCCCCTTATGAATCTGAAACGATACCCCACATGAGTCATTGTCATACTTCCCCCCCATAAATCAAATACATACTCCATGAATCCTAGACAAACTCCCTCATGAATCCGAGACTATGAATTCTAGACATACTCCTGCATGAATCCTAATCATACCGAATCTGCAACATACCCATGAATCGGAGGCATACTCCTCATGAATCCAGGATATACCCTGCCATGGATCCGATATATACCCAATAATCCGAAACCTATCTGCCCCTTGAATATGATACCTTAGCGACCCATGAATCTGAGAGAATATGCTATATTGAATCCGAGTCATATTCCCCCATGATTCCAAGATCATGCTCCACCACATTCCCTCCCAAGAATCTCGAATATATCATTTAAGAATCTAAGATCACGAATCCGAGACCCTGAATCCGAGATTGTACTTAATCAAGAATCCAAGAGCACGAATTTGAGGCAAACTTCCCCCTAATTCGAGACATGCCCCTCATGAATCTGAGACAAACCTCCATGATTGTGTAACATACCCATGAATCCGTGATCATACTCCTCCGTACTACCACCACGAAATTGAAACACACCCTACAGTGAATTGGAAACATACTTCCACGCATGAATCCGAGGCATACCTATTACGCCTCAGGTCTATACAGCAAGAAATTGTCCACTTTGCCCCTAAATGCGCTCACGTTTTAAAAACGCGTCTTGGTGTGTAAGAGTGTGCTCACTTATAAGCACATACTATTTCCTCCCATTAGGCGATGTGAGACCAAAGACCAAACCCTCGACCTCACCCAATCCATGGACTGCTTGGGACTGATGGTCTTCCCCCTCAACGGGCCGAGACTCACAATTACCACCTCTAATGGGCCACACATCCTCGTGTGGGGACGCACCCACCAGCTCGAAATGAACAGACTCTGATATCAATTTTAACGCCCTAGGATTACACAACAAGAAATTGTCCGTTTTCCTCCTATGAATCTGATACCCATGAAATCAAGATATACTTATAAATGTGATACAACCCATGAATTCAAGACATACCCCTATGAATCATAAACATATCCCCCAAGTTTGCTAGACATACCCCACATGTACCATAGGCATGAGTATGAGACATACTGCCCCTTATGAATCTCAGACATGCATCTACAAATCTTAGACATACCCCTAATGAATCTGAGACATGCTACCCCATATTACCTCCCATTAATCTCAGACATACACCCCAAGAATCTGAGATCATGAATCTAGACCTGAATCTAAGCCGTACTCTCCCATGAATCCATTATCATGAATTCGCTACATACTCCCCCATCAACCTCTAACTTACCCATGAATTGGAGACATACTCTCTCATGAATATGAGACATACCCCTCATAATGCGTGACATACCCTCCCATGAATCCGAGGCATATTTGTTACGCCTCAGGCTTACACTTCATGAAATTTTCCTCTTTGCCCCAAAATGGGATCACGGTTTTAAAACGCGTCTTGGTGTGTAAGAGTTGTGCTCACATATAAGCACATATTATCTCCTCCCATTATGCGATGTGAGAGTAAACATCAAACCCTCACCCTCACCCAAATCATGGGCTGCTTGGGACTGTTTGGCTTCCCCCTCAACGGGTCGGGCCTCACAATCACCCCCTTAATGGGCCACACGTCATCGTGTGGGGCCACACCCACCATCGCGAAATGGACAGACTCCGATACCAATTGTAACGCCCCAGCCTTACACAGCAAGAAATTGTCCGGTTTGCCCCTAAATGAGTTCACGGTTTTAAAACGCGTCTTGGTTTGTAAGAGCTGTACTCATATATAAGCATAAACCTTCTCCTCCCATTAGGCAATGTGGGACTAAACACTAAACCCTCACCCTCTCCTAACCCATGAATATGTGACACTCCCCCGTGAAATTGACACCATGAAATCGAGATCACCACCCATAAATCCGAGACATACACTGACGAATCCTAGATACCCCTTATGAATCCATGATATACTGGCCCATGAATGTGAGATTATACTCTCTCTTGAATTCGAGCCATACTCACATATGGAATCCGAAACCATACTCCCCCATGAATTCAAAACATACTACCCTTACGAATCCACCCCCAAGTGCCTGAGACATACTCCCCATGAATATGAGACATACCCCCCCTGGAATCTGATACATACTCTCCTACGAATATGAAACTATACCCCACCATTTATCATTGTCATACCCCCCCCCCCTTGAATCAAAGACATACTCGCTCGTGAATCAAAGACAAACTCTCCCATGAATCTAAAACATACCCATGAATCGGAGGCATACTCCGGGACGTACCGCACTATGAATCAAAAACATACCAAAGAATCTGAAACACACATGCCCCATCTATCTAAGACCATATCCACCTATGAATTTGAGACATACGCTATAATAAATCCGAGACATCCACCCACGAATCGAAGACCAAGCTCTCCCAAGAATCTCAGATATATCATCTAGTTATCTGAGATCATGAATCCAAGACCTTGAATATGAGATCGTACTCAACCAAGAATCGAGGAGCATGAATTTGAGACATACTCTCCAAGACAATAACCACCTATGAATCCAAGACAATATGTTATAACGAATCTGAGACATATTCCCCCATGAATCTAAGACCATGCTCCGCCGTATTCCCTCCCAAGAATCTCGGATATATCATCTAGGAATCTGACATCACAAATATGAGACTTTGAATCCGAGATCGTACTCAACATAGAGTCCCCGAGCATGAATTTGAGACATACTCACCCCACAAATCAAAGACATATTACCCCATGAATCCGAAACATACCTAAGAATCTTACATATACCCTCCATGAATTCGAAACTATATAACCCCCACGAAATTAAGACCATACTACCCCATACCGCCCTATGAATCTCAGACAAACCTTACAGTAAATCCGATACATACTCCCCCTTGAATCCGAGAACATACTCTCGCATATTACCTCCCATGAATCTCAGACAGGTACCCCATGAATCCGAGATCAGGCATACCCCCTATGAATTTGAGACATACCCCTCTTGAATAAAAAAACGATACCTCCCATGAATCTCAAACCTACCCCCCACAGAATCCGAGATCATGAATTCGAGAACTTGAATCCACGACCGTACTCCTCTTGAATTTGATACCATGAATCCGATACATACTCTGCCATGAATCGGAAACATACCCCCCCATGAATCTATAGCAAACACATGAATCGGAGACATACTCTCCTATGAATCCACGACATACTATCTCATGAATATGAGACATAGCACCCATAATGTGTGATATACCCTCCAATGAATCCGAGGCATTCCCCTATGAATTCGAGACATACCCATGAATCTGTTTCATACTCTCTCCATGAATATGAGACAATCCCCCGTGAATCTGAGACTATGAATGCGAGACACCCCCATAAATCGGCGACATACACTCACGAATCCTCGACTTACCGATTATGAATCCGAGACATACTAACTTATGAATGCAAGAACAAACTCCCTCATGAATCCGAGCAGTACTATTCGATGAATTGGAGACATACCCATCTATGAATCCGACACCATTGTGCCCCATGAATCCGAAACATACATCCCCCCCGAATCCGAGACATACCCCCAAGTGCGTGAGACATACTGCCACAAATCTGAGACATACTCCCCTCATGAATCTCATACATACACCCCTATGAATCTGAAACAATACCCCCCGTGAGTCATTGTAGTACTTCCCCTCCATAAATCAAAGACATACTCCATGAATCCTAGACGAACTCCCCCATGAATCCGAGACTATGAATTCTAGACATACTCCTGCATGAATCCTAGTCATACCGAATCTGCAACATACCCATGAATCGGAGGCATACTCCTCATGAATCCGAGACATACCCTACCATGGATATGAAATATACCCAATAATCCGAAACCTATCTCCCCCTTCAATATGAGACCATAGCGACTCATGAATCTGAGACAATATGTTATAATGAATCCGAGTCATATTCCCCCATGAATCTAAGACCATGCTCCGCCATATTCCCTCCCAAGACTCTCGAATATATCATCTAAGAATTTGAGGCATACTTCCTCCCTAATTTGAGACATGCCCCTAATGAATCTGAGACAAACCTCCGTGATTGTGAAACATACCCATGAATCCGAGATCATACTCCTCCGTACTACCACCATGAAATAGAAACACGGGCTGGGCCTCACAATACCCCTATGAATCCATGACATACTAATGAATTTGTGACATACTCTCCCCATGAATATGAGACTCCCCCGTGAATCTGAGACCATGAATGCGAGACAACCACCCATAAATCTGAGGCATATACCCTCGAATCCTATATACCCCTTATGAATCTAAGACAAACTAACCCATGAATGCGAGATCTTACTCCCTCGTGAATCTGAACCATACTGACCTATGGAATCCGAGACTATTCTCCTCCATGAATCCGAAACATATCGCCCCCATGAATAAGAGACACACCCCAAAGTGCCTGAGACATACTCCTCATGAATATGAGACATCCTCCCCCCATGAATCTCATACATACTATCCTACGAATCCGAAACTATACCCCACCATGAATCATTGTTATACTCCCCCCATAAATAAAAAACATACTCTCCCGTGAATCCTAGACAAACTCCTCCATGAATCCGAGAATATGAATTCTAGACATAGTCCCGCATGAATCCTATTCATACTCTCCATGAATCTAAAACATACTCATGAATCGGAGGCATACTCCCCATGAATCCGGGACATACCCTACTATGAATTTGAAACATACCCAAAAATCTGAAACATACGTGCCCCAACTATCTAAGACCATACCCACCCATGAATCCGAGATATACGCTTTAATGAATCCGAGACATCCCCCATGAATCCAAGACCATGCTCAACCATATTCCCTCCAAAGAATCTCTGTTATATCATCTAGGAATCTGAGATCATGAATCCAAGATCCTACTCAACCAAGATTCCGAGACATACCCCTCAAGAATCCGTGACATACCCTCAAGAATTCGAGACCATACCCCCCATCCCCCCACTAATCCTCGAAATACCCCCCATGATATCCCCCCATGAATTCGAGATCATACTCCCCATCATCAATTCCAGACATACCTTAGCATGCAATTTGAGACATACCCTATGGTTGTCTCGCATTCATGCTCTAAGATTCACGGGGAAGTGTCTCATATTCATGGGGAGAGTATGTCACAGATTCATTAGTATGTCATGTATTCATAGGGTTATGCGTCAGATTTTCATGGGAGGGTATCTCATGCATTATGGGGGGTATGTCTCAGATTCATGAGGGAATATGTCTCGGATTCATAGAGGGGTATATCTCCGATTCATGTGTAGGTTATAAATTCATGGAGGGTATGTCTCCGATTCATGGCGGAGTATGTATTGGATTCAAGGTAACATATTCATGAGTAAGGTCTTGGATACAAGTTCTCAGATTAATGATCTCGGATTCCGTGGGGGGTATGTCTGGGATTCATGGGGGGTATGTCATGGATTAATGGGGGGTATGCGGTATTCCTCGGATTCATAGGAGGGTATGTCATGCATTATGGGGGGTATGACTCAGATTCATCAAGGAGTATGTTATAGATTCATTGAGGGTATGTCTCCGATTCACGGCGGATTACATATCGGATTCACGGTGTTGGATTCATGAGGAGTACAGTCTCGGATTTAGGTTCTCGGATTCAAGATCTCGAATTCAATGTGGGGTATGTCTATGATTCATGGGAGGTAATATGGGGGAGTGTAGTTTCAGATTTATGAGGGGGTATGTCTCGGAATCATGGGGGAGTATGTCAAGGATTCATGGTCTTAGATTCATAAGTGAGTACGATCTCGGTTTCAGGGTCTCGTAAGCATGATCTCGGGTTCATGGGGGAATATGTCTCAAATTCATGGTCAATATGTCCGAGATTCATGACAGGGAATATGGCAGAGTATGGTCTCGGATTAAAGAGGGAATGTCTCGGATTCATTGTAGGGTATGTCTCGAATTCTTGTGGGGGAGTATGTCTCAGATTCTTGTGTATGTTTCAGATTCATGAAGGGTATGTGCCGATTACATCGAGGGAGTATGTCTCACATTCATGGGAAGTATATCACCGATTCATCAGTATGTTTCAGATTCATGGGAGGTATGTCTCGGATTCATGGTTAAAGAATCATGGGGGAGTTTGTCACTGATTAATGTGAGGAGTATGTCTCTTATTCATGGTGGGGTATCATTTTGGATTAATGGGGAAGCGTGTAGGATTTATGGGGGGGTATCGTCTCCGATTCACGAGTGAGCATGTCTCTGATTCATGGGTATGTTAGAGTATGCCTCCGATTCGAATTCGGATTCATGGTAGGCTATGTCCCGGATTCATGGGGAGTATGCCTCCGATTCATGGGTATGTTGCAGATTCAGTATGTCTAGGATTCATGCAGGAGTATGTCTAGAATTCATAGTCTCGGATTCATGGGGGAGTATGGTCTCGGATTCCATAGGTGAGTATGGCTCGGATTGAGTACGATCTCGCATTCATGGGTTAATATGCCTTAGATTCATAAGGGGTATCATTAGTTCGTGGGTGTATGTCTCGGATTTATGGGTGGTTGTCTCGCATTCTTGGTCTCAAATTCACGGGAGAGTGTCTCATATTCATGGGGAGAGTATGTCACAGATTTATTAGTATGTCATGGATTCATAGGGGCATGCCACCGATTCAAGGGTATGTTTTACATTCAGTATGACTAGGATTCATGGAAGAGTATGTCTAGAATTCATAGTCTCAGATTCATGGGGGTGTTTGTCTAGGATTCATGAAGTATGACAATGACTCATGGGGGAGTTTGTCAAGCAATCATGGTCTTATATTCATGAGGGAGTACGATCTCGGTTTCAGGGTCTCGTATAAATGATCTCGGGTTCATGGGGAAATATGTCTTGGATTCAAGGTAGGTATGTCCGAGATTCGTGAGAGAGAATATGACTGAGTGTGGTCTCGGAATGAAGAGAGAATATGTCTCGGATTCATTGTTGGGTAAGTCTCGAATACATGTGGGGGAGTATGTCTCGGATTCTTGGGTATGTTTCAGATTCATGAAGGGTATGTCTCGGTTACATAAAGGGAGTATGTCTTGCATTCATGGGACGTATATCACCGATTCATCGGTATGTTTCATATTCATGGGAGGTATGTCTCAGATTCATAAGGGAGTTTGCCTCGGATTTATGGTATAAGATTCATGGGAGAGTTTGTCTCTGATTAATGGGGGGAGTATGTCTCTAATTCATGGTGGGGTATCATTTTGGACTCCTAGGGGAGTATGTGTAGGATTACTGGGGGCGTCTCGGATTCACGAGAGAATATGTCACCGATTCATGGGTATGTTAGATCTTCATGGGGGGGAGTATGTATCGAATTCATGATAACAGATTCATGGGGGAGTAGAGCTCAAATTCAGGTCTCGATTCATCATCTCGGATTCATGGGGTGTATTTCTAAGATTAATGGGAGGTAATATGGGGAAGCATGTCTAAGATTCAATAGGGGTATGTCTAGGATTTTTTGGTGCATGTCTCAAATTCCTGGGGGTTAGTATGTCTCGGATTCTTGGGTATATCTATGGTACTTGTGGGGTATGTCTAGGAAACTTGGAGGATGTGTCTATGATTCATAGGGTGACATGTCTAGATTCATTGGGGTATGTCTTGAATTCATGAGTTGTATCAGAACTATGAGAGAGTATATCTTGATTTCATGGGTAGTATGTCTGCGATTCATGAGGTATATTTGGGATATATGGGTGTCCCCCACGAATCCGAAACATATTCCCCTAAAACCTGAGACCATGAATCGGGAACCATACTCCCCCATGAATCCACGACATACTCCCTTATGAATCTGAGACCATTATCCAAGATACATATTACTTCCATGAATCCGAGAGATACTCACCCATGAATACGAGCCAAAGCCCCACATGAATCCGGATTCGGGGGGGGGGGTATGTCTTGGATTCATGAGAGGATATATATCGAATTCATTGGGAGGGGGAGTATATTAAATAATGGTTGACATTCACCCCAAAGTCAAAGATCATAATTCGTGAACGAGCAATCGAAAAGATTTTGGAGCATCCTCAGGGGTGGATATTGTTCCTCCAATTATTATAGTACCAAGTATTTCTGTACGAGTTCTAATATGATCTGATTTATAAGTATCTCTTGTAAAATATGAGCAACACCAAAACCCTTAAGAACCCAAACTTTCATTTCTCCTACGCGCTGTCTGCCTTGTTTGGCCCTTCCTTTAAGAGGTTGTTGTGTAACAAGTGTGTAAGTTGTATGTGTTAAATAATGATTGGCATGATGACTGTCGAATGCATAAAATAAAGGTTGACAGAGTGCTTGTCAATTTTTCTAAAGAATGTTGACATGACAACTAGAGAATGGTTGTTAGGATTAATTATGTTCAAATTAAACATATGCATGAATTTTTTAATTTTTGGGTTGGTGGGCTCAGTGAATTGGAATCAGGAAATCACTCCGTCACCCTGTGGAATTTCACAAAAATTATTCAAATTTAAATGAAATTAGTTGATGATGCACTATTGTTTATTTTAATATTACATGATTACAAGTCAATGAATTGTAACAATGTAATTTTTGAAATCCATGGATCGACTCTCTTGATGTGATTTTTACTAAACCAAAAAGTGTTCTAGATTTTACAGATCCCAAAAGCTTTCAAAAAATACATCAAATAAAAAAATATTAGGGAGATTGAATAATTAAATCACAAAAAACTAATGAATAAACGAACTAATATTTGGAAAAGATGGTGAAAAAGAATTTTTTCAGTTAAAGTCAATTGATATTAATTTATTTAGGAAACATATTTTTGCTAAATTCCTAAATAGTTATTTTCACTTGTTGTAAAAGTTAAAAATGTAAAAAGCATGATTCCTACAAATCAGAAAAGAAAAATAAAGTTGTAAGGGTCCGTTTGGTTGCACCGATTTGGGCGATTCTGTTTTTTGAAAAGTTAAAATCTCAAAATCGTGCAGCCAAACGGGTTGGATTCCGGCGGAATCAAAAGCTGGATTCCTTTTAATTTCTCTCTCGAAATCCGTGTTTTAAAAAGCTCAGAAAATGTGATTTTCAGTCGGAATCGATTTTTTGAATTGAAAATCAACTTTCTTTACCAAACATTAAACCCCTTTCAAATATTGATTCCTAAATTAAAAAAAAACATCACAAAAAAGTCAAGGTCTAAAATCATCTTAAAAAGCAGCTTTATTCCAAAATCTACTTTTAAATATGTGTTTCCAAACGGAGCCGTTGAAATCTTATTTTTAAAACAGAACATAAGATCAATTTGAGAAAATCCAATGATTGCCACCGCCACCCCACACCCCACCCCCACAAAAAAAAAAAACAAAAAAGCCAGGGTTGTTCTGAAAATTGATTTTTTTTGTTGGGCTTAGGCGAGTTTTTAAAGTGGGATCTAAATATATTTTTTTAGGAAAAAGGTAGTTAATTAGCTTCCAAAATAATATAAATTAAAGAGTGATGCCCTGGAGATGAAGTAAGGCCCTAAATATTTTTACAAAATAAATCTAGATTGTTTGAATATTAAAAAATTGATACACCCATTAAAATTCAAATCTTCTGCATTATCATTTGCATTTTTAAAAAAATACATATAATAATTTTTTAATGGAATATGAAAATAATAAAAATCAGAAATATACCTTTAAAAGAGGGTTTAAAAACTATGTCATTCAACTAATAATAATGGATTATAGAGAAACAGTGAAAAAGGTTTTTTGAGGAAAGTGTGGGAGAGATGTCGGAAAGAGAATATTAAAATTCAAATGCCTATTCAAATGCTTGATTTAAGAATGTTATATAGACTGTGAAAGTGTGTTGATTCACATTTTTTATTTGTAGAAAGTAACACATCTTACTGTTTATTTTTTAAATCACATTTATCATATTATTTAGGGGTTCTCCTTGGATAAGGGTCCTAGGCAATTGCCTTGGTGGCTTTGCCTTAGAGCCAGCTCTTAACAAAGCATCTTAACTTAAACTTTAAAGACTAATACTCGGTCTTTGCATGACATATGATAATCATCATTAGAAGAAAAAAACTACATATGGTAATCATCATTAGAAGAAAAAAAACTATCTTCCCTTTTTTTACCTACCACGTGAAAGAACAACCTCATAAAAGAAATTATATATTTGATTATGGAGTGTTAGTAAGTTAAAAGAGGAATAATTTTAAGAAATTTGATCAAGGCATTTTCTCAGGTACAAAACAGATATATAAATTTTCAAAATAAAGGTCATATATGAAACAAAAACATTCAATGAAGAGTCAAACAATTTGACTTTCAAAAAAAGGGAAAAAAAATAAAGGAATTTGACTTTTAATACGTCTATCAAATAGAGAAGAAAGAAAGATAAAAAATAAAGAATATTTTGATACCAAGACATCAAAATGAGTTTCTGAAGTTAAAATGAGAGTTTATGAATGAGTGTCCCGATATGTGATTTTTCTAAGACAAGAGTTATTATTGTTGCTGTTATAATTATTTCTAATGAAAAAAAGGGAAATAATTATATAGCCTAAATCTTACTATTCTAATTAATTGAGGAAAACTCATAACGTTTATCCAATTTATACTTATATAACTGCATCCCAAATAATATTCTATCCCCGTTCAATGTGACAAGAGATTTTTGCTGATTATGACAAGTTATATTACATAAAGGAAATCCATTTTATACTTTCACAATGATGGTATTAATCATATTTTGTTTAATAATTTTTAAGCATTATTAACAAATGAAGGTGGTTTGATTGACTTGGATGAGAAAATAAATACGACAAACAAGAATAACATAACTTCATGTAAAATTTGCATATTACAAATTATGCTATGACTTACCTGATGGAAATTCTTTGAACATATTAAGATCCAAATCAATTACTTCCAATGATGTAATGTTAGAAATGGATGGATGGACCCTCATGATGTCATTTTCTTGAAGATATAAATCTTGAAGATTTTGCATACCCCAAAAACCTAAGAGAATAAAAAAAAAATATTAGAGAAGTTGAGTAATTATATTACAATGAACTTAATAAATAGGTGAGATAAAAGTGGGTGAGAGAAATGTAATATTTGCAAACAGAATGTGAAAAAAAATTTGCATTTAAAGTAAAATTTAATATTAGTTCTTTTATAAAATATGTTTTTTCTTAGATTCTTGAAAACGCCAAGAGCATCACTATTATAAAAATCAGAATCTAGAAGATAAATATGTTTTCAAGTACTATCTAATTAAGATGAAAGTAGGATTATCTCAAAACTTTTGTTTCATTGTTTATTTAAAACATATAATAAGAAAAAATGTATAACATTCATTTCAATGATTGCCAATAAAGAGGAGTAACCTTTATTTAAGTTTCGAAAACTAGGACTTAATCTTTGCATGACATAATAATCATCATAAAAAATCATTTTCTTTTTATTATCTATCTTGCAAAATTGTCTCACAAATTCTCAATTCGATGGATTGTAAGAAATTAAAGTTAGAAATGCAAATGTTCCCTCCAAGGTAAAGAGAAATCAATGATGTCAAGTTGTGAATCTGATGTGTTCAAATGATCAGAACACTGGGATTTTCATTAAGACCCGAAAGTCCAAGATTTTGAAGACCCCGAAAGCCTTCAAAAAATACATTAAATAAAAAAAAATTAGAGATTGAGTAAACGAACTGAGGGTAAGAGACATGTAATGTTTGCAAACGAGGGTGAAAAACAAGAATTTTTCCATTTAAAGTAAATTTTGATATTAATTTATTTAAGAAAAATAGTTTTGTTGGATTTTTAAAAAATTATTTTCACTTGTTATAAAAGCTAATAAAAGAAAGTTCTCTATTCAATTATAGAGTGTTAGTAAGTTAGAAGAGGAATTTTTTTATAAATTTGATCAAGATATTTTCAATCATAAAAGAGATACATATTTTCCAAATAAAGGTCATGCATGAAACAAAGAAAAAATCAATGAAGAGTCAAACAATTTTCACTTAAAAAAAAAAAGGAACATCTTGCCGATTATGTAGCCTAAATCTTACTATTTTAATTCATTGAAGAAAACTCAGAAACATTTTTCCACATTAGATGAATATGTAGCATCATCCATTGCATCCAAAATGAGAAACTAGAATGTCAATTTTAGACTAATTGACTTTTACAATGTTGTTAATTATATATTTTATTTAGTAATTTATAAGCATTATTTATAAATGGCGGTGTTTTTTTTGGTGCATACAAATGAGAACTAAAATACAATAGGAAAAAATAAAATAAATTCATGTAAAATTTACATATCACAAATTAGGCAATGGCTTACCTGATGGAAATTCTTCGATCATATTAGATGCCATCCAAATCAGTTCCAATGATGTAATATTTAAAATCCATGGATCGACTCTCTTGATATGATTATCACCAAGCTCTAAAGTCTTGAGATTTTGCAGATTCATAAAGCCTTTAAAAAATAAATCAAATAAAAAATATTAGAGAGATGGATCAGTAATTATATAAATTAAATTAAACAATGAACTAATAAGATCAATAATTTATCTCATGGTTTCGTTGGTTGTTAACTACTTGGACCATTTGGAGAACGAGCTTGTACCAATAGGCAAATGAGTCATAGGTGCGTTTGGATGTTGACTTGATTAATTATCCATATAAAGGCCAGATCAATTTAGTTTTAAGACATATATCGAATGCATGACTTCACCAAAGTCATGTGTTTATTCAAGAACAAACCACATGGTGACCTATTATTGATTTCAACTGTCTATATATGGCTCATGATACCTTGTGATAAGATATGAATTACTATCAATTTTTAAGTGAGAGTATATTGACCTTGTGATAAGATATGAATTACTATCAATTTTTAAGTGAGAGTATATTGATCTATGTGATATGTGTTTTATAATTTTAGCATCCAAGGATTGTTGATAAGTATCAGCACACTATAGTCGTAGTTAGGAGCTTAGCTTCTTTGTTGATATTTTTAGTCTTCTGTAGTGCTATAGAGCAATCTAAAGGAGACTGCACATCTTGCCCTTTGAGTATAAAGATTTATTACTCCATGAAAACTATTCAAATTTATCTGAAATATTTACTTATAAAAAGCAATTTATGAATTATGAAAAATAGATTTAATATATCTTAAAAAGTTTGTACTAAAAACTACAAAAGTAATTTCATGAATGAGGTAAATGGTTGGAAATTTTATTACTCAAATTAAAATGTCAAAGGTACATCCTAATATTTTTCTACTCATGATAAAATTTTGTCCTTAATATTTATAAATTCAACTTTCCTTCTTTTACCAACCCAACCCAATTTTTTAGCTCACTCTACCAAAGATAAATCATTCATGTGACTTGTGTAATTACGAGTTTCGACCATCGAAAACTCCATAATCTCTTCTACTTGAAACAACAGACAATTGAGAAAACCATCAATATCCACCCAAGCATAAAAAAGGGTGAGATTGAATGTTCAAAAATACCTTGTGGGTCGACCCATCCGGCGATGCCATTAGAATTCAAATCAAGCCCCTCCAACTCCATGAACTGCCCAAAATGACTGCCGTTCGGATACCATTCTTCATAAATAAATCCTTCTCTCACATTATAAAGATGTATGAGAATGACTTTATGGTGGTAAGATGAATTACCACACGTCACCCCGGTCCAGTTGCAACAATCTCGACCTCCAATAACCCAATCCTCAAGTGCAGTAGAGTTATAACCAACTAAATGGAGAGAGTGTTTGATGTCTAAGAGTGCCCTCCTCTCCTCTTCCACACACCCATTCACATGAAAAACACAACATGTGAACACACACCCAATTAGTAGTCTCACCAAAGCATCACATGATCCCCCCATACTCACTAATTCTTTAACTTTGTGTTTTTTTTATTTATTTATAAAGTGCATGCCCACGAACTTCCTTTTTTATATCCATACATTCCACAAAGTCTGTTCAATTGACTTGGGAGTCTTTAACGTGGCGTGGATGTTGGGGTGGGAGAGAAGAAAAATAAAACAGTCCATTCAAAATCTTATCTAGATAAGGTGAGAGTTGGGGTTGAGGAAATAAAACAAAGTCTTTGACCTTGACTAGATCTAATTGGATGCGATGCCAGGACATATACTGATCCAGTGATTAAATTTTTAACTCTAAATCATTTTAAATTAACGAGAACATGACATGAGGTCATATATATCACTTTTAAATGGAAGAGGTTTTCTTTATTGGTTTAAATCAATTTTGGATTAAAATCTTTTCACCAACAAGGGAAGATTGATTGTCATGACCCTAAGCTCAGCCCGATTTAAAAGTTCAAACATTTTTGAAAAAGCGTTGTAACATCCACTTACATCCACTTAATAGTCACTTACATCCACTATAATGAGCATGGGTGGACTCATAGGTTTGTTGGGCTAGGCTATAGTCTGGCTAGATTTTTTTAAATAAAAGAAAAAATTGAATATCTCATCTATAATAAAACTAAGTTTAACCTAGATGAAGTCAACCTATACCAAGTATCAACCCCTTTTTCTCCCTCTGTCCACCTATCACATCCATTATTATTTATTTATTTGTGTGTGATGTGTTTTTGTTGTTTTTCCTTTCATTAGAACATTTAATATGAATTTTTTTTTTAGGTTCTTCGTAATGTGTGACAAGATGATATTTAAAAAAAAAATTTGGAATACCTATTTATATGTGTTTTGGAGATTATTTACGTATTTATTTATTTTTTGTATCATTTAGGTAGGTTTAATTTTAAAATAAGGTAGATTTTATTATTTCATTTAATCCTTAATTTTTAATTTTTTTAATTTTAATTTTTTTTCCTTTTATTAATTCAATGGATAGAATTTTCATGGAATAATTGAAATAAATTTTTAATACTTATATCAAATGTTATGCTTGGATTGGATTTTTAATTTACTTCTTGGAATATCTATAAAAAAATTAAATTTTTATAATTTCTTTTTATTTTCATTTTGTTTTATTTAATTTTGTTTTTTAAAGACACATTTTAACCACAGAGGAAAAAAACGTATTTTTAAACGTTACATAAATTTTTTTAATCAAAATATTAAATTAACTCACCCTAAAATAAAGTCCTGGATGTGTCGCTTGTAACCATATACACATGAACAACACAACATTAACATATGAACACATCCAATTACAAGCTTCACCAAAGCACCACATGATCCTCCCTTACAACTTGTTTTTTGTTTTTTCAGAAGTGCTCATAAACTTATTTTTTTATATGTATAGTTTTTGGGGACCGTTATTCCAACTCCAATATTTATCTAACCCACCCCGTTTGTGAACCCACCCGTTTTATTTTTTATAAAAATCAAACCCACCACATTATAAATAAATGGGATTACATGTTCTAAACCCACCCTTGACAGTTTTCAATCATCTTTCTCACTCTCTCCTTTTGCTCTCTTCTTCTCTCCGGTCCAAGCCCCTCCCCCGATGGTCATCCCCGTTCCCCCACCCCCCCGGTTGCCATCGTCGTCCCCCCACCCTCCAGTGGTCGTCGCCGTCTCCTCCTTGTTGTGTCTCCCTCATGGCCGCCTCTCCCACTCCCCCACATGAACAAGCTCTCCAAACCGTCTTCCTTTTTCTTTAATGTCTTTGTTTTGTTGTTTTTTTAATGTATTTTGTAGCTTTTCAGTGTATTTCATGTCTTTCTAGTTGTAAAATGTGTTGGTCTTGTTGGAATGTATGTGTTGGTCTTCTTAGGGAACCCTAGGTTTTTATTTTTTGCAAATTGGTAATAGAAATGAATCATGAATGAAAACACATTTATCATTGGTTCATTGATGTGAATTTTCATGTGTCACTTCAACATTAGAAAGATAGTGTGCCTTTAAAAAGGGTGTGTTGTTGATCTTCAGTTTAAAGATGACTTTGATCCATGTTTCCACATGTTATTTTAGCATTTCAAAGATATGATCAGTTTAAAATGGGTGTGTTGTTGAATACCATGTAATACTTGGAATGGTGGTAGGTTGGACAAATTGCAGTGAAAAAAAAAAGATTGGATTTCACTTTACAGATGAATTTGCATCTCAAGGCAATCAATTAATCACCCAACTTTGATAACCTTTGAATGATTTACTAGTAATGGTTGGTTGTCTTGGTTTATAGGGATGTATGAATAAATATGTAAATGGACTTGGATTTGATACACATAGACGTATAAACTGCTTGATTCGACACTAATAGTGTCAACATAGACATCTTCTGTCAACACCCATTCTGTCGAATTTTGTAGGCCCCTTTGCTAAAATTTCATTTTCGACAAATATCGTATCGATCGAATGCATAATAGTCGACACTATCTATGTCGAATCAAGCAGACACAAAAGTCTCGTTCGTTTCGTTTATCGAAAGTACTCATGTCGTTATCCGGATGTGATATCGACATTGTTGTTGTCAATAATGTCTATAAAAAGTCGAGGATGCCAATTGACAGACACATTGTCGACGATTCTTCGAAACTCTCGACACCCACCGTATCAAACCACAAGTGGAAAATGATCGGGGTGGGTTTGATTTGTATGGGGTGGGATGTGAATGGGTGGGATTGGTTACCATTAAAAAATAAGATTTCATGTTTTTAAGGGGTGGGATGAGTATCCAATGGGGTGGTAATAACCACACCCATAGTTTTTAATGTTCCACAAAGTCGTTAACGTGAGAGTTGGGGTTGGGAAAATAAAACAAAGTCTTTGATCTTGACTAGTCTTTGTCCTTAGCAAGATCTAAGAGCATCTTCAATGGGGTCTACATTTTAAAGATTCTTATTGAAAATTTTAAATTTTGGAAGATCCCTTAACTCCAATGAGGTTTTCAATTTGAAGATTCATTCATTCTAATAGTGGATCTTCAAATTTTATTGTATAGATCTTCAAATCATTATTTTAAATTATAAATACTAATTTTTTATTAAATACATAGGATCATTGAATATTTGTAATAATATTATATAAAAGATATTGGAGGGTATTTGAGACATTTTATTGGGTGGTGTGATATTTGAAGACCAAAAAATGAGTTCAAATATAGAGGCCATTTCATTTTGAAGACTCAAGTCTTCAAAATATAGCTCCATTGAAGCTAAAAGCTCTCAATCGGTCTTCAATTCTTTATTTTGAAGCCCCATTTGAGTTACTCAAACTGGATGCGAGAAAATGTATTGATTCGGTGATTTATTCATTTTTAAAGAAAAATGCATATAACCCCCCACAAACATGTGAAAATCCATATAACCCCCTAGTTTTTCTCAAAATCCAAATAACCCTCCACAAACATAACTAAAATCCAAATCACCCTTCTGTCAATTATGATAATTATGGGTTATCTGAATCTAATTCAACTGTGTAAATTTACCTTTATACCCTCATCTAAACAAACTTAAACCTAAAATTCCCTTCTTCCTCTTCTTCTTCTTCTTCATCTTCTTCACCTAAATAAATCTAAACCTAACACCCACTTCTTCCTCTTCCTCTTCCTCTTCCTCTTCCTCTTCTTCACCTAAACAAACATAAACCTAACATCATCTTCTTCTTCTTATTCTTCACCTAAATAAACATAAACATATAACACCCCCTTCTTCTTCTTCTTCACCTAAACAAACATAAACCTAACATCCCCTTCTTTTTATTCTTCTTTTCCTCGTCCTCCTTCTCCTTCTCCTTCTCCATCTTCTTCTTGAAGTTCAAAGTTGTTAATTTGGGTTGTTTAGAGGGGGTAAAAACATACTTGTGAGGGGGTTATTTGTGTTTTTCCTAGTTTACAGGGAGTTATTTAAATTATTACATTTTGTTTGGGTTAAGATAATGGAATATTCCAAGCATATTCTTATTCTGTCATGGTCATTTAACACATGGGGGTGATTTGACTTTTATTGTATTTGTGGGAGGTTATATGGATTTTTTTCTAATTTTAAACTTTAAATAAATTAACAAAAATATGACATGTCATCATATATCACTTTAAAATGGAAGAGTTTTTTTATTGGTTATTTTTTTGGATTACATAATCTTTTGTGTAAGGGGAGATTGATTGTCATAAGCACAAGTTCAGCCTGATTTGAAAGTCCAAAGTTCCTTGAAAGAGCGTTATATCAATCTTATATACTTTTTTAATTACTTGCACTCACTTTAATAAGATATACACATCATTAGAATTATTTTTATATATTTTATAAATGAGTTCATACAATTAATTGAACGATATACTTTATTTTTTTACAAAATTATATACCTCTAAAGTATTTTATTTATAAAAAATAAAAAATGGTGCAGACCGCATTTAGGACTGGAAACGGATCTGAGTCAAAGTATCTTTAAAAAACTATGATGCTAAGGGAGCCCATTTAAAGCTCTGATGAACTATATGATGGAGATCTTGGTAGGAAGGAATGTAATTAGAAACAAAAATATTGGGGACGATCATCCTTGCAATTTTATTTTATTTTTTGGAGTTTCTAATACTGTGTTTTTTTAATACGTCTAATAAAATATGAGATTTGGAGTTTTCATATCTCATATGGAGACATTGACGTGAGAGTTAGGGTTGGGAGAATTAAAAATAGTCTTTGACCTTCTTGATTAGACTTAACTTCATTTACCTCATTCAATGAGGAATGTATTTTTATAAAATGTAAAACATATACTCTAATTAATTGAATAATATTATTTATAAAAAAATAAAACAAATTTCAACCCATACATATACCTCAATACAGTTAGTGGAGAGGGCTATCGAGGTACATATGATAGGAACATTTAGCCCATGTGTGATTCGATAATAGGCCTGGAATAAGTTAGAATTAGTTGGAATAGCCTTATTATGGATGTTTGGATAGCTTGAATAACTGAAAATCTGTATGCAAGAATTAACTAGTTTAAAGTAATATATGAATTCCAACTAACCCTTGGAATTAAACTATTCTAGATTATTCAACTCAAAAGAATATGTGAGCTCATTATCAAATCAATTATCATCACCTCTTATAAATCAATCGTCATCATTTTTCACCTTTTATAAATTATTATCAACACCTTATTCACATTTTATCGAAAAAACAAAAATTTTATTATTACATTTTTTAACAATAATAATTTAAAACACAATCAAACAAAAAATTATTTTATATTTATTTATACTAGAATAGTCATAAACTTCATAATAACTTAATTTTATATTCACACAGGGTATGTCGATAAAAGGTCAAACCGGACTGACCCAACCCCCACTCTGGGCAGCCACACGGGCTTTTTTGCCCAGAAGGACCAAACTGGGTAAAACCCAATCCCATGTCCTCCTGCGGACTCCCACCTAACCAAGCCTGATGGGCCAAGCCCGAGCTTCAGATCATTTAAAAAGAGTATAATTCAAACAAAGTAAAATAGATCTTCTAAATTACAATCGATTTGAAAGAGACATACTTAAATATTTGAAGAGCTCAAATAGAACTGCCCTTTTCCCTAAGCCCAGGGGATCAAAACGAACTGGCATGTGGATCAAACCCCAACAATAGAATGAGATCCGGCCCAGTCTCATAACGGATCGGATTTTGGTCCTACAGGTCTGGATTGTAGGTTTCAGATCAAATGTTGAACCGCAAAATGATGTTGCATGGATGTGATCACAATCCCTAATGGTGCAGAGGGTTGATGTGTGAACTGTGAACTTAATTTTATTAACTATGTAATTGTTTCAGGGGCCAAAAAAAAAAATTGTGTTACTTTTATTATATGCAGATTCTTTTGTATTAAGCGGTTGTTAAATACCATTGTTCATGTGTTATTCCAACAATAATTTTGATCACTGATTAAAGGACAATCTGCCCACATGCTGCATATGTTACAGAGATTAGATATATTATGAGGGTTGATATTATTTTTCTATTTTTTTTTCTATTGTGATATTTTAGGCTTCTGTATGGCACAAATTCTCACTTAGTTTTTAATTAACTATAAAAACTCTAATTCTATGATTAGAGTCAGGAATCTCAACTCTTTGGCCAATAAAAAGTGTGGCAACCATTTTTAATAAATATTAAGCTCACTTTAATTAAAAGTTAATGTGAAAATCAATGCACCGACATCTTAATTAGATAATCATCTATTAGTTCAGACAGAGTTCTATGTGTATCTCTTCACGCATCCCAATTGAAACTATATTTAAGAAAACATAACAAGATCTCTAGATAAATTTAAGTATTAATATTATTTGTAATAATAAAAAAAGTCAACCAAAAATGTTTACTTAAGAACAAGTTTACTAATATTCATTCGATTACAAGATGGGAAGAGAACAACCAAACAAGCCTTTTATTTTGGATCTACATATACTATTACTAGAGCATACATGCCACTCCTCCCTCTCCCATGTCTTCAATTAAACCTGCAAAACAATACAAATATATAATTAAAAACATAAAACAGAATGAAATAAATTTCTAAATATTAATCAATCCCAAAACAATAATAAATTGTTATTTGGTCTCCGGTTGGCAAAAACAAAACAATCAGACCCAGCAACATTTAAAGAAGGATTAATCTGGACACCCAACACCCACCATTTTTTATTCCTTCATTAATAAAATTTAATTCTAGATCCATAAGAGCATCTCTAAATGTGATATTCTAAAACTAAAAAATATTTTTTTATAGCACAGCATTAATTACAAACACGAATCCTAACATCTATATATTCATTTAAATTCTATTTTTTAAAAAATATTTCTCTCATAAAGCAAATTTGTTAACATAAATAATATTTTAGTAAAGAATTAAAAGCATGTATTAATCGAATCAAATCAATATTCATAATACAAATACTAATTAATTCTCTCTTAAAAAATATTATTTAAAAATATATATCAAAAGTATCCAACATCATCTCATTTTAAAAGTATGACAATATCAATCATGCAAGAATTGAATTTATAAAATAAATGTTAGAATAATTTTTTTTAAAAGTGATTCTACATGGATCGCATCTCTAAATTTAGAAATTCAATATACGATCTCTATAAATAGATCTCATATAGTGCCCTGTTGGACATCCACTAATACATCACAGTTTCAAAAAAATATCCAAATATTTTTTCAAACCTGTTACATTCTTTTTGTAAGCCGTTAGAATGTAAAAACATTGTCATGTCAATAATGTATAATATTATACATTTATACATCAATATTTCATTATTATTTATACCTATATTAACCTGCACATACGGACTAATATTTGAACAAAATGATCTCACATATGTATATATAACTATGGTGTTTTCAAATGCTAAGAAAATTTCCCATGAAAGAAATCCAAAGGGGATGATGATCACCTGAATCAATCACTGTCACTGCTGCTGCTGCTGTGACCACCATGGCCATGCTCACCCTTCTTCTTCTTCTTCTTGTCCTTCTTCTTCTTCTCCCCCTCACCCTTGTGACCCTGATCACCATGGATCTTCTCCTTTATCTTCTCACCTATCCCTCCCCCCTCCTTGTGGTGCTTCTTCTCCTCCACTTCTTTCTGGTGCTTCAGCTCCTCTTCCTTCTTCTTCTGGTTTCCTCCTCCTCCTCCCATGTGGAGAGTCTCCTCTATCTTGTGAATGATCCCTGCCATCTCTCTCTCTCTCTCTCTCTCTCTCTCTCTCTCTCTCTCTTCTCTTTCTTTTTTATCTTTTTTTCTGTGTGTGTTCAACCCCTCTTGACACCCTTTTATAGAAAAGCTTCAACAACCTCTCTCTTTTCTTTAATTAGCATTTCCTAATGCGATTGTGGTTGCTTAGCCTTTGGATTTAGGATTATTGCTTTTCTACCCCCTTAATGTAGATTTTTTTATATTATTCACATTTTAATTTTTAATTAAAAAAAATATGTATTCTAATAAATTGTATAAACTCTCTTATTTATTTTTTTTACGTTTCACTGTACGTCATATGCCTCAGTTTTATTATCAACAGAAAAAATATAAAAGATAAATTTTATTATTATCTTATTAAAAAAATAAAAAGATAAAAATGATACAATGATAGCGTTTTTTTTAATTATTGAATTGATAAAAATTTAGCTCATGACACAGTATATATAAATGGGTTGATAATACGTGAAAGGGACACCATAGTTAAATAAAAAATAAAAAAGTGGAAGGAACACCATAGTAAAAAAAAAAAAGTGAAAGGGACACCATAGTAAATGCGGAGGCATCTAGGGTGATATATAAAATCAAACGCGTTATGGACGCTGCGATCTGCCGACATCAAAGCGAGGTCCACCGCCAAATCGGCGTCACGTGTCCTTCTTTTTATGGGAAATGAAGAAGATGCACAGGTGTCTGTCGCGACAACGATCAGATAAGGTCGGAGACTTTATTTCTTTAATCACCAAAAATGAACGTCTCAGATTTAATTCGAATATCAGACAATCAAAATATCTTCCGATCTAAATATCTTCGGATATTAATTTCAATGATGGAGTTAGGCAAAAATATCCGATGTTATTTCTCATTCATTCTATTTAACTCTCCAATCAAATCATTTTTATTAATTAATTAAAGTTATTTTTTATTCTTCGTGACTTATATATATAATCAACTAAATAATAAAAACTTCACTATCATATTTCTTAATTATAATAATTAAAAATATAATTAAAGAGAAAATTATTTATTTTGTTGGTATAGTTATCTTAAAATAACTTATATCACTATCTAAATGAGAGTTAATTAAAGGATGTTTGATATTACAATTCTAAATCTTATTCAACATAAACTGATATCTTATTCTAAATCTTATGCAATTTTTGTTTGATTGTATTTTTTTATTATATCATCATTATTTTTTATCTTTGGTACTTATAGGATTTTATAAAACATGGATAGACTTCTCAATCCCTTGTTGTAATTACTGTAAGGATAAGAGCACAGGTATCAGATTTTATCATTTCTAATCAAATATGTATTTTTATCATTCCCACATATCAGACCTTTATCATGTACCCATTTTTCCGCACCCCATACGGAGGCTAACATCGATTAGAGAAAATGCAAGAAAGCACGCACCCAATTACACTGTTCTTTAAAAAGGCATATATTTTATTAAACAATTATATACCTCCAAAATAAATAAATAAGCATATCGAGATTGCAATATGATCCGAGTCCCCAACATTTTTTTAAAATGATCTACACAAGCATTTGTTATATCTAATACAAACTCATTTTCACAAGTCCCAAACGATTCTAGCTTTTTTCATAAAACAAAACAAACAAATTTTAGTTAGAAAAATAATTCTTTTGGAATCTAACGAAAGTGTGCTTTTCCTTAGAGCTCATTTTAAAAGCTTCTTTAAATAAAAAGTTCTTTTTTTAAACTTGTTTCAAAAGCAAATAAGTGGTAGAGAACATTGTTAACAAACGTAAAGATAATGCAGAGAGAGAAGAGTGTGTGGAGGTCCAGACTCCAGACTTCCTTCTCAGGCTGATATATGAAGGCCTTGTCCTGTATGAGAGACCTTTGTCATCTCATGGTCCCAAGCATATTTGCGCCACCGAGCTTAGCACCGTCCAGTTGCTGTTTTATCAGAAACAGTTACAATTTATTTGGATGGTTTTTAGCAAAGAATCAGATTCTGTTCACATCAAGAGATGGTGGATTCTGTTGTTGAAAGAGATTTGAAAGAGAAATCATTTGCTCACCGTTTCACGTAAATCAACGTGTCGTAGATAGGCGCGCTGAAGGTTGGCGCCTTTCAGATTTGCGCCAGTCAGCTTGGCACCCTATTGATGAGAAAAGGAAACCAGTGGACTTAATTATAACAGGTTAAAAGAATTATGCAGTTCTAATCTTAACTTGAAAATTTTGGCAGAAACATGACAGGTATTATCATTTTAAACTTATATCATTTGGCACTTTATTAGAGTTGGTTCCCAAAAATAAGAAATATGCATGGTAGCTGACACATTACTAAACAAGGTGTCATTACATGCAGTCTTTATTTCTATAGACCCACATGCAACCCCATTTCACTCACAAGGTATATGCTTCATGAGAACTCGTTTGATAAAGCATGTAAATTAATTTTGTGTTAGTATACACAATTCATCATAGTATATACACCATATTTTATGAAGATATATGCTCTATGACATGGAGTATAAACTTTCAGAAATAAAAATCAGCATGTGGGGACCCAAATGTGCCACACACAGCCATATGTAACATTATCCAGCTAAATAATTGAATGATACAAGTACAAAAGCAGCAAAATGGAAAAACAAAGTATATTCATGTTTGCCAGCATGTCGCAGAACTTCCAATAACATCTACTCTTATGTTAAAAAAAAAACATATTTCTAAAACATTTTTACCTTCAAGTTGGCGCCTTCTAGATTTGCACCCTCTAAGTTGGCATCAGTAAGATCAGCAGTCTGTAAAATCAGGACAAGAAATCAGGTCAGCACCTCTTCTGACAGTCTCTATTTGCAGACATCAGATCATTTTTTGAAAAGTGAATGCCTCGAATAATGAAAATATCAGGCATTTTCAGTAGGTTGAATGTTGCATTATTTTCCTCTAAAGAATGGCTTCTCAATTTGTACTTGAGATGTCAATAAGGACAAAGAGAACAATTAAAAGAATGATACCATCTGCGGGTAATACAGTAAAGTTTTCCATGACCTGTAAGTGTGCTGAGCGGAGATCTGCCCCACAAAAGCTACACTTTATCAAGCATGCATCTGCCGAAATTGTACAGAAGAAATACAAAATTATAGACATTCTTTTGGAGGAACTCCAAATTCCACTCACAGCAACCACACAACCAATAGTTGGATTTTTCAGCACCATGGTAACTAATAAACATGTAATTTCTTATCTTTCCTTGTATGTTTATGTTGTTGAGCATTCACCTCTATTAATACAATCGGGGAAGAATGCTTACCTTTTATCTCAAAATAAATAAATAAATATATAAGCATGCAGCTTCCTCAGTTTAGATATTACTTGCACAAGTGATTAACACCTACTGTTACGATGCAATGACAGACTAGTTGGCACAGATGCTTCAAGAAGCATGTTATTATTATTGCATGTACATTTGAAGACCAGACTACGAATCTAATTTTGCACCAAAAACGGATTGTTTTTTGGGAACATTTTGTGAATATAATGGACTGAATGGTGAAGTAGTTGGCATTCTAAATGTTCATCAACTCTGTGGCCCCAACAATCAAAGAGTAAAAAGTTAGGTCATTTGTGCATCCAGTCTTCCTTCCAGAGACATTGAAGCAGTATTATTCATTGTGTTGTGACAGCAGACACTACTTGCATAAGTTATAACATCTTAACATTAGCATGTCACAGCAAGCAATTCATATATGAAAGAAATTTTGGAGACTGTGTAAACTTGAAAAGCATTAAAAGTGATTTCTGACGTGCAGCTGAATCAGGTTTATATAGAACAACCAAAAGATCTTTAAACCACAATCCATAAACTACCTTGAAGGTTTGCACTTTGAAGATTCGCTCCAGCTAATACAGCACCGCAAAGTTTTGCCCCTATGAATTCACACCTTCCCTAGGTAAGACAAACAACATTAGGACCGCATCTACAAAGGTTCAATGTAGAACTAAGACAATACATTTCAAACTTCAGGTTTTTTGTGTCCACACATGCTTAGATGCCACTACGTATAACTTTTTAATTTTTTTTGCTATTTGTTCTATAGAGATGATTTTTCCTCTTTCAATTTATAATTCTCCTGATCTCTGCATTCTACTGAAAGAGAACTTATTGGGTTGATTAAAAAAATGCTCCTTAAATAAGAATAAAAGGAGTGCAACCATGTGCCCATAGAGTGTGAACACAAATTGGAAGAGTAAATTACTCGCGTAAATTTGCATTGTGGAAGATGGAACCATCAGCCTCAGCATCCTGTCATGAACACAAACCAAAAAAACTATAAAATGAACAAAAAATGGCAGCTGCCTTTATATATTGTCAATGCCCACAAATATCTAAGCCGAACATAGTTAACAATGAAAAAACTCTTATGATGCATGATAAGGACCTAACCAGGAAATGGAAGCATGTCTCTGCAAAAAATAAATTTCAACCCAAGAATATAAAAGTAAAAAGAAGACGTGAAGAATATCATATCTACCCGGAATTTAGCAGATTGGAGATTTGCACGGGAGAAAAAGGTGCCCTGAATACATGCATAACTGAAGTCAACGAATGATAGATCCTGCAAATTCCAAAACCATGAACAAAAGTGTACAAAATATGTCAGGTTATGCTAATAAGAATTCAAGAAAGACTAAATGATGCAAAGATCTAATAATAATGTCTGATGAACTAACATTGATGTTTCTACAAATGGGTGCTGATAAACATGCAATTAAGTGGTGAGCTGCTCAAATTAACAAAAAGGATCGCTGATGGTAGCAGGAAGCATACATCTGTTTACTGCACATCTTACCAGTTTAGACAAATCAAGACCAGAGAGGTTGACCCCCCGAAACCTGATTCTCTTTGTCTGTATGCATTTGATTATGTCAGTACGACTCAATTCAGCTTTTGAGCCCTCTTCATCTTTTCTTCTGTTAAAAATTGTGTTTATATAATCCACAAGTCCCTGAAAATTGGCATGTCAACTTCCATAAAATAGTATAAAGAACAAAGAGCCATTGAAAGTGAATCCTTAAACATAGAAAGGTGCCATAAAAAAATGACAGAACAAGCAGTCCATTCATGCACAAAAAAATGACAGAGAACAAGCAGTCCATTCATGCACAAAATTTGAGATACAAACTACAGGATAGGGTGAAGCAAATTGAATAAGCTTCAGTGTACCTGGAGGCTGAAGCTAGTAACAAGCATACAGAATTAACCAGTGTCATAATCTTGAATACCACTTGACAAGATTTTTATGGAAAAAAATACCCATTTGATTCGAGGGGAGTCAATAAAAAAGACATGAAGAGTATAAATAGCCTATGCAATATGTAGAATAGAATTCTTCTTTGGACACCTTGAACCCAATAGGCCTTACAGTCAAAGCAAGACTTTTCTTTTGGGAACAGCATAGTTAGGAACAAAAGACCTTGTCAATGATTAAAAATGTAAGGACACTGACAACAAGATAGATAACAAACAACAAAAACAGTGCTCTAATAATGGTCCAGCTCACAAAAGCAGTGATACATACACGTAGTTGATAATACTCAGCCTCTACTAACAGCTCCTGATATACAGAGTCTTGGAGTGTAGGCATAGTGCCATTTCTCAACCAATTCAGGATATGTCGGAAATGTTTCCCATCCCTATCTACAAAGACAACCCCCTGCAAAAAATTCAGTATCAACAACAAATAAAGATGAATTTGAATCTAGAAGCAAATTATATCCAACAACAAACTGCAACTTCTACGAATGGGACGCAAGTATTTTTTTCTCCTCCCCATGGGAACGTTTTTATTGGGGTTTTTCTTTAGTTGTATTCATGATGTACTTTCTTTTATGGGATTTCACCTTTTACTAGTACAAAGGTGATCGCCTACCATTCCCCACAAAAAAAAAAAAAAAAAAGAAACTGTAACTTCTATGTGAAATCTCAAAGTTTACTTGTGCAAACCAAATTATGGGTATTTACCATAGATTTCAACAACTCTATCAGGAACCTAGAAATAAAAATAAATGTATAATTATTTCACAAAGAAGCAATTTTTTAGGCCACAATGACAACAATATAACTTTATTATTATAAAAATTTATCTAACTCAAATAGCGGCATGCTATTACACAATGAAGCAATCAGTTAAAATTTATGATCCAGATGAATCTGCAAAGAAGAATGAAGAGTCATGTAATATAACTAGGTGGAACCAATATGCAGGACCCAATCTTATTTCCTCAGTGGGATAAATGTTTGGGGACACAGATTAAGAAGGCTCGCCTGGAATCTGAAGTTTAGTACACGTTCTTAGAAAGACTAAAAGAACTTCTACAAAGTGATCAAATAGAGGCATTTCACACTTTGAACTTTTGAAATTGTATCTCAAGAACTATCCCCACTATATTAGTTTCATAGATTAGGCATCCAAATAGAAGCTTTTCTCTGTCTAAATAAATAACACTTATGGGAGATGAGCTCGCACATTAAAAAAAAAATGGCTTAACCATTGAGTCGATAGTGCATGTCTGTATGAAGGGGAATCCAGCCCATCTGCCACATTTCTTAATTTCAACAAGTGCTAATTATAGTTAGTAGCTCAGTTGCCCCATCATCACAATATTCTTCCAAGCTTTAGGTAACCCATTATGAATAATTATGGTAAGGATCTCGGCAATAGGCAGGAAACACAGAAGCATTATTTTACTATTCCAAAACTGTGATGATGACCAGATAAAATGTTATGGAAGCAGCAATAGATGCAAGATGGATAAGAGAGCAGAAGATGGGGAAAAAATAAAGAAGATGAGGGGGAAGAAACACAGGAACACGAGAGAGATTGGAAATCAATATTCAACACTGTTCTTCATCAGAAACTGAAATCCTGGTAAAACAATACATTCAGTTTAACAAAGAACAACCCTATATCTCAGGCAATAAAAAATTCCTAACGACTCAATTCCTGAATCATGAGCCCAGCTTTGCACCTAACATAAAAGCAGAATATATAGGGAATTTATACCTAGTTCCTCATCACGTCTCACTATCCTAGAGGTGCAAAAAGTTTCCTACCTTAAAACCAAAGCACAAGCCCAAAACAGGGAGTTACCCTGGACCAAGTCCATAAGGCCACCGATGGACAAAGCATAGTAGCAGAGACGTCTATCAGGCTGCCATAAAAAAAAAAAAAAAAAAAAACAAAGGGACTACTCGATTACATAACCCTCTCATTACTTTTTCTTTTTTTTACCTTTTTTTCCTGCTATCGGATGTATCCCAAACCCTTTTGAGGCAAGGATTAATCCTCTGGGTGTCCACACTGACCTACTCGGAGGTATCCCAAACCCTTCGACTCTTCGAGGCAAGGACTAATCTCATTTCATTGTTACCAATAAGAAATTATTGGTTTGAGCCCCACGGTGGGCGGTTTCCTTTTGTGATGCAAATTTCAAGTCGTGGTTGTTGGATTTATTTCCTGCATACTAATTTCTGGGCACCAAGGAAGAACTACAAAATATAAGTTTCCCTCATGGTCGGATTTTTTTTTTTTGTCACTATGAATGGAAATGCGGGTGATAGTATTCAATTTTTTCTCATATCATTGAGTTGTAACCCTTGGGTTTTGAGAGAGAAAATCAGTTCTGTAACCCCATAATGTAGCCCCCATACAAGGAGTCTGTAATCCACAAAATAAAGTAAAATTTTCTCTCTTCCCTCTCCGTTGACGTAGGCAATTAACCATATAAATTTTCTCTCGTGTGATTGTGTTTGTTTTCCACCTTCTCTACTTCAATTCGCAGTGGTATTTTTCAAAAAACTGAGCAGAACCACGGTAAATTCGTGTAGAACAGCAGCCACATATTCTTTTTTTTTAGTCAAAAGTAAGAAATCATCAACATAATCACATAGATTCAAGGTCACCAAAGACACCCACTTGTGTTGTGAATTGAAATGCATTACTTCAGTTCTTGATAGCTACGTATTAAATCCAAAACCGATGTAACAGAAACCAATTCATTTGGAAGAAAGAACAACAGATGACAATACCGTTTCGGAGTTCCGAGAAACCATGTGACGCCCACTGAACATCGCCGCGAGCATCGAATCCGGTTCTCGTAGCGTTAGCGTGTCGACCGTCGTCGAGTACTTCTTTCCACCTTTAAATCACAAGAAAGCCTTCATTTCTCACGATTTGCAACAATAAATACTTCACAAGGAAGCTCAAATTAGGGTTTTCATGGTTTCTTTAAATCTTGATCATTCATTCATCGTTTGCACCCAAAAAAAATTCAAAAAAATCCGAAAAAAATAGAATTCGACAAATAGATCTCAAAATTCATATATAGATCCAAAAATCGTACCTATGTCAGGAG